>JAMKCH010087404.1:13783-60149 GCA_023653785.1 Ophioderma brevispina | reverse complement strand
TTAGCTAATTTGCATACCTAAGCAATTATTAACACTTCAAATTGCTAAAAAGATGCGACCATGGTAGGCTTTCATGCAGTGAAGGAATTTTGTGTATCCGATTTTCCGTTCAAAATTTCTAGCAATTACGCTGATTTGCGATTAATTAGCTTCATTTGCATAATTAATTTGGTCCGAAATAGCACGAAATTTAATCATGTCGAGAACTCTCCAGCCCCGCTCCCTTCCACAAGTTACATCATATAGCCTTACGGAACTCATGTGAAAAACACTTGTAAACAGCTTGCCGGGGGGAAAAAATTTTCGTAAATTAGCAAATTAGATACTTAATTAGCAATTTTACGCCCAAAATCTAATCAAGTCGATAATTCATTGGACCCGCTCCTTTGCCCCCAAGTTACACCATCGTAGCCCGTACGGAAACTCCAGATAAATCGTACACAAGCAGGGAACACGGAAGGCGGCAGACAGACAGCATGACAGACAGACAGACAGAAAGACCGGACAGACAGACAGACAGACCAGACAGACAGACCGAAAAGTGATTACTACGTCTCTGCCAGAATAAGGTTCAGGCGAGACAAAAAGGGAAGTATTTGGGTGGGAGAAAGAAAACTAAATTCAGCAATAAGAATTGTGTCCAGAATTGGCTACATCACATTATCCCAAAAGATAATATTAATTAAAAGCCTACTTGTTTTGCACCATACTGAATTTTTCAGCATGAAATGTTCAACATCCAGAAACTCAAGCTACAAATTTGTCCCAATTGCCTCCTTTCCCAGGATCTCCTACAATTCCAGCTAGCACGCTAGCTAATCTTGTTTGTCTAGAAATAGGGAGTAGTCATAAAGCGTTATTACACGATAAATATCACCAGAAGATCAAGTGCCAGTAAACATGATGCCCCATAATTGTACTGGGTTAGAACAGTTCAAGGGCTAGGGCTTACCTGGGGGGTAAACAATGTAGGAATTGGGCTTATGCTGAGGTACTCAACATTAGGCAAAAAGCATTAGTGTCTGCTAATTTTTGTGCACATCATTCTTCTTTTTTGGAAGCGTGAATGCAAATAACCTTATATCGGTTAAATAATTCTTTTGAGTTTTAACACAGTTAGAAAACATAGCTAAACATACTTTCGAGCTCATAAGCTTTTGTTAAAATGAATGCAGCATTTTCATGTTTGTGCAGTGCTTGATGCTACATGACCTACCACTACTCTAACATTAGTAGATAGAACCCACATTTTTCATTAAAGTTTTTACAAAAGTCTGGAAAAGGCATTTCGGTTTTCCAGGGGTTCATGATGTTAAGTGGGAGAAGATTGGAAAAGTGTACCCAATTAAGGGGACGAACTTACATAATTCCATAGCAGTTCATAAACTGTCACATTTAAATCAAGATTGATTTTAAGTAAAAAAAATACAACCATATTGTTTTTATTATACGTATGCCTAACACTGCAGTGCTGTATATTGGTGGAACTTATCACAGATCACATATACCACACATTTCATATACTTGAATCTTCCAGAGACCACAATTCTAACCACAAAATTTGAGTGTGGTATGTTGTGGGTATAGGCTTAGTAGTTGATTAATCATACTATACCAAATTGGAGTAACTCATCATATACCAAAATATACACAGTAAATAAAACAACAACAGCTGCACCATAGGCCACAATGGACAGGGCTGCCAAGAGAAGTTACGGGCCCAGGGGAACCTTAGCGTTATAGGTTTACATGGGCGGGTTGGGTGCGGCGTGAACGTGAATGTACCACACTTAAATGTCAATGATAAGATAAAATACCACAAACTACCACAAATATTGTAGGTTCTATAACTATCATATACCACAATATACCACAATATTAACCTTGTGTGGTATTTTGTGGTCTAGAGCCTTGATACAAAATTATTATAAAAAAGAGTAGGTAGAGTACCGTGATACTAATCCTAATCCCCAAAATTTGATCAACTGCAGAATTCAAGTGAAAATTATCAGCCAAACTCACCTCTGAAAATAATAACCAAAAGGTGGTTGTTTTCAACAGCATTGTCAGGCAATTGTCTAGGATTCTTTTAGATTGAACAGAGTCTAAACAATTTAAATGGCTTGTTTCGATCACCTTTGGGACCCACTCACCCTTTTATGCGATAGAACACATACCTTGAAGGTGTATGTGTTCTGTGTTTTTTTTTCAAATTTACACTCTCGGCCATTTATATTTTGATTTAGAAAATGTAGCCTAATTTACACTGGAATCATAAGTAGTCTAATGGTCCCAATGCTTGCATAAGTGAGCTAGTCTACAGACTGCTTCAAAGTGTGTAAAAGTGTTGTGCCCCAACAAACTAATCTTTGTAATGTTAATATCACCGAGTAAGGCATCTTATCACTTTTATAGTTCAGTTCTCATCTCCCTCTCCATGACCCTATATCAATTTCGCTACATGGACAATCAAGGAAAGATACGATTACACATCAGACGCTTGCAAAGGCAATGATATCTAAAGGACTTAAAATAACACAATTTGTAATTAAAACTCACAAAATCAGTAATCCTAATCTGGAAACAGTGGAAAGAGAACAATAGAACCGATTAAAATGGTTTCTTTAACCCAAAAGGTCATTTGTCAATTAGTGGTCTCCACTATGTTTCTTTTATCCTATCATGTTTTCCTAAGACATCTTCCTTCTTAAAAAACAAATGGTGTCCGCCAGCCTGTTGATAGGGAAAATGAGGTGTCCCATCGAGGTATATAGGTTTTAAAACAAAGCTGATTTTGCCATGAGTTTTTAGCAAATTTGGGGTCATGATTTTTTTTAATTGAAAAAAAAACTTATGGTAATGTGATCACAAAAACAAGGCCGGTGAACCAAAAAATTGACATCGTAACGAATACATCTTCATTTTGCCCATTGAGAAAATAAATACAAAAATCCAAAAAACATCCACCTATAGATGAACCGTAAAGGCCCCCCGATCTCGAGATTTTGAATATAATTTGTTGTGTAGTAATTAGAAATAATCATCGAGAACTAAAGATAGTCAAATCAAATGCTTATTATTCCAAAGTAGAGATGAATCGGAGTTTTCGTTTTCAGTGCAGTAAACATTTATGCACAGTACACATCCTGCCATAGATTACGTGCATAACAAAATGTCCGGATCCAGAATTTATAACAAAAGTGTGATTTTCTATATAAAATGAGCTTAATTTATTTCACAACAGTGATTTTAATTAAAGACAATATCAGTGATTTGCTAAATCAGACAATGAAAAAAAAAATCATCAAAAATCGATTTTGGCAGGTATGTAACAAGTACAGGTATCATACACATACCCTGCAAATGATAAGACCACGAGCAACCTAATAAGGACCAAGAAGTCCTGAAATTTGAGTCATTACTGTCGTTCGGACGCGACACTTACTACAACACGTAATTGAATGGGGAATCGTATCTGGAACACTGCCGTTTTCTTCCTTTTCTCAATCTTCAGTTGAAAAGGTAACTTATGAGAATTCTACAGACTTTTCCTTCAATTTGAGCTATTCCTGCAAATTGCAGATATTTTTCAAAATCACTGATATGTTCTTTAGTACAGGACAAACTTATGGAATGCAAAAAACATGAGTTGTTTTTAAATGAGTGCGCCTGGCCCTTCATGGGGGAAATCTCTTGTTGCAACATTTTATATACAAGCATAATCTGTCATTAACATACTTTACAAAGACTCCATTTGGGCAGACAGCCCATCTCACCTATTTAAAAATATGCAAAAAAGTCCTGATCTTGAAAAGACCTCCAGTTAACAATCTACATACCACTTACTACTCTTCACCAAATTTGCACAATAATTTTCATCTTTAACTTCCATGAGTGCTACTGGGCATTTGTCAGGGTGGAACGTTTTTGCCCATTAGCATCATGACAAGGAATGGTGGGAGGGCTTTTTGAAAGGGTAAGCACTTAATCTTTATAAAGCTGATTTCAACTGGTAATGAAATGAATATCTAATTGTAATAGCCAATCAGCAAGCTCTGGTATGAAAAGAGGTAGCTGCTCAATTTTTAGGCACTATCAGTGATTTGCAATCAAGAACTCAAAAAAAAATAACAAAAATCATCAAAAATTCAAATTTTTGCAGTCAAGTATAGGTATCCAAACATACCCTATAAGTGATAGCAACCAGCCGCAACTAATAAGGAAAAATCTGAAATTATATTAGTACTTCGTGTTCCATTAGTTGACACTGTAATTACTACAAACACATAATTGAATGGAGGATTTGTATTTAACACTGCGTTTTTCTTCCTTTTCTGCAATTCTTCAGTTGGAAAAAGTAACTTATGAGAAGTCTGACAGGCTTTATCCTTCACTTTTAAAAAGACAAAGGCGGTATTTACCTACATGCTTGCAAGGCAAATTTTTATTGGTGAGTTAAATAGGTGATCAGTCGGTTGTATGAGTCAGCCGAGGCTATCTTATTTTGTGTAAGTGGTATGTAGAGAAAAAAACAAGGCGAAACTCGTATTTACGCGATGCGGAAAATATGTCCTGCTCCGAATGTTTCGATCCACTAACATGCGATAAATGAACTTCAACACCTACCCCTTCACCATACCCCGAAGCAAACAAGTCCAACACATCCCCCCAAACCACCCCGCATCGCAAAAACCCCACACCCTACCCAACACCCCAAAATACCCAAAACCAAAAACCCCTCATCCCCAACACCACCCTCATCCCCACACCCACACCTCATCCCCAACACCCCCTGCAACACACACCACCCCCTCTTTTTACACACCTCAAACCCCCCCACCCTCCAATACCCTATAACACGGCCGCCCTTTACCCAAACACCCCGCAAGACACCGGGCAAGACACGAAGCAATAAAAATAAAACCAGATGAGCGAGTGTTGGCGGGGTGACCAGGGCCCCCCCAGGACACCCCAGCCAAATACAGAACCCCAAAAAAATGAGAAGTAGTACTAAAATAACACCAAGCAAAGTAACAAAAGAAAAGACAGAAAGGATACACGAAACAAGATGCCCCAACCCCCGCGCCCCCAAACACCCTGCAACATAAAACCCAACACCCCTCCCCAACAACCAACACTCCCTCTCAACACCCAACCCCCTCCAAAAACACCTAACCCCCTCCCCACACCCAAACCCCCTCACCAACACTTACACACCCTCCCCATAGAACAGTGTCTCATGTAGCGAAAGGATTTTGCCTATCCGATGTACCTGTTTCAGAGATACAGCAATTACGCATATTTAATTAGTCCATTTGCATACCTAAGCGCATATATCAAATACTTTCAATTGCAAAAACGACGCATGCCATGATGACTATCATTGTAGCGAAGGAATTTGTGTGTTCGAATGTTGTTACCGTTTTAGCGATACAGATTACGAATATTTAATTAGCTCATTTGTATTTTTAAAATACTAAACTTTTATTCGCTCATTTTCAAATTGCAAAAACGATGCATGCCATGAGGGGACTTTTCAGGTAGGAAGGAATTGGGTCCGATTATAGTTCAAGATCAGCACATAGGGGTTAACATTTTTAGCACAGACATTCCAGGGTGTTACCATTTCTCACAGACATAGGACACACGGACACACGGACGGAGACCATTTTATAGTCCCCGTCGACGAACGTTGCGGCGGGGACAATAGTCACAGTGACCCACAGTGATAGAAGACACTGCAAAATCTCCTGTTAGTGGGGATTGTTGTAACATCATGGATAATGATGGACAGAGATTTTCTTATATCTGTAGCTGGTCAATTTGATTGTTTTTAAAATGTTTTGTGGTCACATTAGGTTATATTCACTAGATAGGCTGCTTGGTACATTGTTAAAAAACATCATAGACATGTTTATCAGGGGTGTTTGTACCCAGGCCCGGATGACCTTGGGAGTGCGGTCGGGATGCAGGGAGCTCTAGATATGTAACAAGCAAGAATAGTCTTTTAAAAAGGACAACCATCGTTAGCGAGGATGTTAGTACTTAAGTGCAATAACTCGGAGATCATAGAAACCTCTGTATATTAGATGAATAACCACAGTCTATATTTCAGGCATCAACCATACTCATGCATCACCTTTAATTTTGAAATCCATGGTTGAAAATGCTTAGCCTTTATACAGCCCTATCCATTTCATAGGGTGTGAGTGCCCCCTGTTATCCAATAGATTCTGAAATATTTAACCACAGTCATTGCACCGAGATTACAAAATTCACGTACAGGAAAAAGTTTCAAAACAATGCTTGACAATATGATTGGCATGAAGTATCAAATCTGTGGCCACAGTTCAATCAGCTTCATTCACAAGGGTATTTAGAAAAACACACCCCTGAGTGTTGTGTATACTATATGATACCTCGAATACACAAGATCAGTTCAGTCAAGGCATGTACAAGCACAACCCACTGTAAACGTTGCCATGGTTGATGAGATATGGTAACTCATAGTGTGGCATCTGGGCTTGTACACATAATGGTACTCTCAAAACTATGGGTCCTATCATCCATTACATGTCAAGGAAATGAGAAGTTATCCATGTGATGGGTGCGCTATCATCCAATCAAAAGTTTGTTTCTAGATGCTTTGGACAATGTTTAAAAATTCTAGTAGCATAAAACCCATGGTCTTAATTTGAAAATAAAGAACCAGTGTGGAATTTGCACTGATACCTGAGACAACCACCCAATCTGTGAATGACTGTGATTATTATGCCAATCATTTTGCTTTGCGGCACATATGCTAGGGTAACTTGCAATGTCGTGGCTTTTATCTATTCAATTTTATACCATCTTCGATGGAAGAAAAATAGGCTATTTTTATTTTGTTGCAAACCCATAGGGTGCACACGAGGCTTCCGCACCCGGCTAGCACATGGTGTTTAATTAAACATATGGCCATTTAAATACCAGTTTGTCCAGGAATTCCTAATAACGGTTTTTTTACGTGACTAAGGCTCAAAAAATATTGCGTGGCTCTACTTTCTGGCATGGCATCTAAAAACTGATTTAACATTTCATGAAAATGCAATATACTCAATCCAACCTGATCTTCTCACCAATGATGGTTTGGCGGTACAAAGCTGATGATGAGAGGATATAATATAAAACTTCACAACAAATCGTGATTTTGAAAAATCCTTTTAGAGGTTTTAAAGGGCCATTACCCGATCACAAAATAGCCTCATCATGGGGGACCCTAGATTTAAACGGGAAGTAGTTAAATTTTTTTATCAGAAAGAAAGCTAGTATTTTCACATTTACCCTGTGTGAAATCTTAGGGCTTAAAGGATAGCTAAGGATGTTTGGGTAGGATGTATATAAGTCAAGCAATATTATTTCACAGAGTATTCATAAGGATTTACATAATGACGGTGTTCTGTATCAAAAACTGATTGGAAATATCGAGTGAAAACATGAGGGAGGGGTACTAGGGTCAAGTTCATTCAATCAAGATGAAAACTTTATATAATTAAATTGGGCCATCCCCCTCTAAATGAGAGTAGCATAATGATCGCTGCCAGGCCAGTGTGGGATTAAAGAAGGGCAGGCCATATTTTTCCTTGCATTTTGCAGGTGCATTTGAATGTCCAAATGTACACCAAATAAATGTAGAATATATACACAATTTTGAAGATTTTTACCCAAAGACCTATTTTGAAAAGAAAAAAATTATCCAAAGAGTCAATATTTGGAAAATTTGGCAATTTTTTTCACCACAAAACCTGTATTTGGGCAATTTGGTTGTCTCTCACTCAAAGACCTATTTTTGCACATCATGTCACTGAATACCTATGGGCTTGGAAGCACACTCATATCCATTTCATATGTGAATGCCTCCCCCCCCCCCCCCGGCATTTTTTTCATCCCCCAACAGCATAATTATAGTTTTTGGATGATGTTTATTCTGTCATCCGTTGGACTCATGTGTCCTTAGCAGGTTACACATGCCAAACACTCCTGGTATGTTGCAGATTTTCCACAAGGGCAAGTACCAATGGCACAGTAAGTCAGTAACTTTAGAGTTCATTCACACCACATTTACTAATGATTACAAGTGTGGTAGACCACTAATATAGGACAAACAAACAATTTAATGGGTAAATGTAAATTTACTACGCTGCGAAACGAAGAGTTATACCTGATTTTGACAAAATTCCCCCATAGGAGCTTGTACAGTTGGCATGGCTGTTTTTAGCTGAACAGCTAGTCGGTCACTCACACACCCAACCACAATCATTTTTGTCATGTCAAATATGCTCAAATCCTGATTAACATACAACATGGAGAAATTTGTGTAGAAATTCATCTGCAAAATGGACCCTCAGGCTTAATTACGTACTTTACTCTTGAGCAAAGTCACACCATATTTAGTACTAAAGCTGACTAAGTATCGGGGTTAGGGTACGGACATACCTCAGAGAGTCTGTAAGTAGGACCCATATCTATACCAATTTTTACCAAAAAAGAGACCAGTAGCTATACCAGAGATGCAAATTTTGGGCCATTTTCCACTAAATTTTGACATTTTAAGCAAATTTGGCAAATTTTGGCTTCCGATTGAGGAAATTGGACCAAATTCCCAACAATTTTTAGCAAATTTTGGCTCCCGATTGAGAAAATTGAACTTTCCAACAAATTTGAGTACTTTTTGAAAAAATGACCCATTGCTTTACCAAAATTGACATGAAAAAAGGGGGTCATTAAAGGTGCAACGAGAGATTTCACATATCAGGTGTCCCTTACAAAATTGAAAGCACTGATTTTGGCCCTGATGTAAAGCTTTCTACCAAAAATATCACTATCTGAAAGGATTAAGCTGAGAAATATTTCTATGGTTCAAAATTGTGATATTTCGTATAGGAGCAAATACGAAATTCAGCCTATGTTTTCTATTGAAATATAAGCAAATTAAAATCACCTTTTTTCTCTCTTTTAAGACATTTCTGTAGCCTAATACAAGATAAGAAGTCTATTGAGTGTCTAATGTACATGAAATTACTATTATGACACAACATTTGGGTGCCTCAAAATCTCTCGTTGCACCTTTAATATCAGAAGGCTGAAAATGAAACGGATGTTTAAGCCCCCCTGGGTATTTGGTAGGCCAGGCTTATAATTCAACCAAGCACTGCAATATCAGTTCTGATGTGAGGAACACATGCATGTTTCCACCGAAAAAAATCATATAGGCCTAAAGGATACTATTACGCACAGAAAATTACATATAATTGATTTTACTTCCACTAAATGATAGAATTCAAAAGTGAAAAAGTGTTGAAATACTAGTATCACCTAACGTTTGGGCTGTCTACACAGCCTTCCTACTCACGCGTATACCACAGAGCTTAGGCTACCTCCATGTGTACTCTTAGCTCTACTCCAAGAGGTACCCCCTTGATGCCATTATTGACAGCATCTACAACTAAGTTGTGAAGTACACAAGCCACTGGGTTGGAAAAAGCTTGTTTACTTAGGAAAAAAAAAAATTGTTGTATTGGAGTACCCGCGACCTTAAAATTCGGCCCGACCCGAGCTTTAAAAAAAAAAATTAGAGGAAAATCGTAAGGAAACAAAGTCGAAAAAAAGGGAGGAAAAAAAAAAAAAACGAAAAAAAAAAAAAAAAAAAATCAAGCAAGGTTTGTTCTCTTTACAGAAATAGATGCTACGGTGCTCCTCCTCTAAAACGGATAACGCCATCAAAATTACGTTCGCCAGATGCCAAAAATGGTTTGAGTGCGTAGCCTCCAAGTTACAGCGTTTCCGTGAAGCCAGGAAGTGGGGCGTTTGTTTTGAGGTTATGTTTGATGTTCTGAGGAGTGTTGACCATCAATTCCAGTGTTGACTCAATACTATCATAGACGGAAGAAATATGGGACCAAGTTTGTCATTGAAAGGTTTAAAGCTGCCGCAGAGGATGGAAGAGGGGAAGAGGGGAAAAGGAGGGGGTGAGAGTATCACTATGAACAGTTACCGTGCACATTGGATAAACGATACTGATTGGCGCGGACATGAACTATATCATCATGTTTTGGCATTTTGTCATGAATCTTGGGTGATGTTAGGACCTTTTTATGTCAATATATAATATTTTGGCCCGAACATCATCCACCAGTGTCTGTTCTGTACATGGATTTGTATATCCTTCCACCACCACCAGACCAATGCCATTTAAAAAATCTTTATATTGGTGCTACTTGTAATAATGTTTAGTGTTCAATTTATGCCAATAATGAAAGGTGCTGAACCCGGGTGCTCAATAAAGGCTCTCTCCAGAGTTCCAACTGAGTGTTTTGTCATTTGTGTGATTATTAGCTTGCATCATGCATGGTCACAGCACAGGAAAGTGAATGTTAAAAAAAAAATCCGACCCGACCCCTCCTAACCTATTTTGCACTAGCCCGTTACTCCATACAAACAATTTATTTTTTTTGCCTTAGACAGTATACTCCTATGTGTAACTCTGCAGGGGCCTGCTAGGTGACTGACAGGGATACCCCTGATAAGCCACCAGTAATGGAGTACCCCTGCAGCTACTCCATGAGAGTACCTTCACAGGTACTATCCTACTGGCTGCCTAGTAGGCCAGCACATTTTGGACCATAGAGGCGGCACCAAAAATTCCATTGTTGTTGTTTACAAACTTTCTGATCATTTGAAAGCCTTAGTAACATCTATATTGGAGTGAGTATCACCAAAAACCCCACATATGACATTTTGTGTAAAAACACAAAATACGCTTAAACAAAAATGTTAAATAATGGTAAATTCTAAAATAATCACACAGAGCTCAAAGCTCATTTGCATGGAGTACCCACGCCGGTACTCCGCATGGGGTGACTAGTGGTTAAAGGTCTCCATGGCCCGATCGTAATAGCCTCGTCCCCAGAAGCCCCAGATTTTACCGGAAGTGAGTAAACATTTTGGTATCAAGAAGAAAGCCACTACTATTTTTCTCATTTACACTGTGAAATCTTAGAGCCCCAAAGGATGTGTGAGTTGGAAGTTATGGACGAAAATACGCCCGCCTTTTGGTCGACCAATATTAAAGGCTGACTCAGAGATTTCCCGCGGGAGGGCGGAAGGGTGCCCTAAATTTTCAAACAGATTGTGGTTTTTGCATATACATAATGCCATATCAATATAATATCTGTGTTAAAAGCTAAGCTCAAAATAGAAGTCACTTCTTATAGAAAATCGCAACTTGTTTAAAAATCCGGATCCGGAAATTTTGTTATTACACTGTATCTATGCCACTGGTATACTGTATATAAATGTTCGTGACTGCATGAAACAAAAAAATTCGATTAAGGTTTTCTAACGTTGGAATTGAGCATTTTGGTGAGGATTTTTTAGTTGACTATTGTTTAATTGTAGCACAAAAACAAAATATATTTCGAATCTCTGAGTCAGACTTTAATTTCACATATACTCTATGGGGCTTATAAAATCACTTTTTTACCTATATCCCATCCAAAACGGATTGAAATCTCGAGCGCGAAACTTTACAGATGGGGAATTTTGGAGTGAAGGCAGTATCTCTATCAAGATGAAAAATCTCATATCCTCAAATCGGGCCATCCCCGTTAAGCTACTGCATGACTGCTACTAGGTAGATGATTACCCCACTTTGCGGCAGGGGTGATGTACGGCATACCCATGCCACGGTGGGTACTCTGGGGAAGCCTACTAAACGCTAAATCACAGCCGTACTTCCATGAAGACATTGGTTGTGTAGTTCTGAATTTTGATAGCATACACACTAGGCAAGTGCAAACTGTGGATCTATTATATTTTGGAAGTGTTAAAGTTGCATAATGATTTTAACAGCCTTTTTGGTTTATCGTCAACAGATATCCTTGATGCTAACTTTCCAATGCTTCATGTTATGAGCCATATATGCTTTCTGTTTTGTTCCCCAAAGTACCCACTGTGCTGTAATTTAATGTCCTTTTTTTATGGTCAGAAATATGCAATTGGGGTTATCCCGAAATAAAAAAAAATGCCCCCCCCCTCTATAGAGGGATGCCCAAAAATTCCAGACTTTTTGTCACCTTTGAAAAAGGAAATTCCAGGGAATTTAATGCTAATAAAGGGTGGGAAGCATTTCAGCCATTTACTTTTTTTGTTTCCTAACATAACTCCAAGAAAGATGCCACAAAAAAAAAAAAACGTTCATTGCATATGGCGGCGTATAGAGGGTGATGGAATTCCAGGGTTTTTTACGATTTCAGAGGAAAATTCGAGAAAAAATAAATATTTAACTTAAAGAGACAAACATGAGGAGGATTCCAGAAAGAAGCCCGCCCCAATTTATTCGAACCCGGGTTTTTTTTCATATTGGAATGCTTTCCAATGTATTAGACCACACATGAAGTGAAATAAGCCCGAAACGCCGTCTTTATGATTATAAGATGATGATTAGAGTAATTTCTGTCGCTGCCACGACAGAAACTCAAAGCCCCGGTGTCTAGGGGGACAATTCGATAGTCAGGCAGTTAAAAAACAAGGTTTTTGCCGGTTTTCTTTCGCCTGCTTGTTTGTCCAATAAAACTTCGAAACGTTTTTCTTGGTAGGGGGTCTACAACTGATCAAGTGCTGGCCAATTTGAGAGAAATTTGTTTGTACCCTCAAAAATTCCTCACTGTCATTAAGAAGGTTATAGAGGATGATGAATTCCAGGATTTTTGCTTTTGTAGAAAAAATTCAAGAAAAAAAAATTGTTCTCTTCCTTTATTTTATGTCCAAAGTTTTGTTTGGATTATTTGATGGAATTCCAGCAAATTTTTACAATAGATTTCAAATTTCTAAGTTTTATTAAGGATGACAAGTCACCCTCTATACCCCCCTAACCATAATCTCCCTGGCAATTCAATGTTTTGTTTTTTACATTGGTAGCTCTAGGAATCCTGCGTAACTAATTTACAGAGGGTTAGTAGTCTAGGAATTTCTGGTAATTTATGGAAGGTAGTGTATGGAATTCCAGGTAATTCATGGAAGGATAGCCTGGAACACAAAAAAATTTGCCCATCTAATGTGGTGGGGATTTTTTATCTGGAATAGCCCACTGCCCCTTAAATGATTCTCTGCTTTAATTCAAACCATAATCTGTTCTTGACTAAAATTTACTTTTAAAGAGTCTTATTTTAACAAAATTTTCCTTTTTTGGTTTTGTAAAAAAAAAATAACCAAAAATATGGCAGGCAAAAAATGTGGATCCTAGTGGGGTGTATGCCTTCGTTCGTCCGTGCAAGTCCAAAATCACTGTCTCTACGCTACACTCCCTCTCCATTCTCCTTTTTGTTCTCGTTTTTCTGGTCCCCCTTCCTTCTCCCCTACTTTAACTCCCCCTGAGTGGAAGGATCCGTCTTTAACAGCTGATAGTTTCATAATTCAGGTTGATCAGGCCTGCCAATTCCCTCTGGGGACTTGCTAATGTAAACCTCACAGTCATTTATGAGGGTGCGCTAATGGTTGGGCTCTCAACAAAACGCGTTTGGTGATGGTTCTACTACCGATCTTGTGAGGAAGTCTAGTTTTTGTACGACCAACGCCCCCAGTTCTGAGTTGTTGAGGTTGACCCATGCTTTCCTATCAAGGTCACACGCCTTTGGGGCTTGACTAGAGTGGGCGTCCACAAATGCTTTAGCGTTCAAAGTAGAGGTTTATGCCATATGCTCAAACCACTGTCATGGATCCAAGATGATCGATAGGGATTTACTGTGACTGGAGAGTGCTCATGGATTTGTAGCGCGGTAGCAAGTGATTCCGTGGAATTCTCGATCCCAACAGGGTGTTGGTGGTGGATTAGGCTACTCAGGTTCATCAACATTTCTTGGCGAGCCCTTGATCGTCTGAAGCAGTTCCCGCCTAAGATTTGAAGGCAGCCTATGCCAGAACTATTGCCATCTGCTCGCAAGATCGGGACCATTATGGCTTAATGAGTACTTCACACCACATGTAGTATGTAGTATAACATATTACCCAAAGATCAAGAGGCTGTTTTGCGTCAATCCCACCATAGACGTAGTAAAGTGTTTACTAAGTCTAGATCCACAATGCCACCAGTTTTGGAAAAATTTAACTCAATAGGGTACGTCATGTGATCACATAAAAATCCTTTTCTTAATACATAAAAACCCTGACTTTAATGCCTCATTTTAGCTCACAAAGCGTTAATACCTTTTGTGCATGATTATGAAATGTCTGTGCTTATTAAATTTGCGTAAAACTTTTTTCGTGTTTAGCGATACAGTACGATATTGTATGATCATGGGATTGAATCAAAACACACTCTGCCCAAAATCAAGGGGTCTGTGATATCATGCATGCTTTGGTAATGGGTCAATGAACTGTGATGATCCAAGCAATAATGAGACTGACAAATGTTTTTTGAGCAAAGGAATAAAAGGGTTGTTGTTCACACTGCAATGATTGGTTCGCTATTATTTTTTTAAAAGTTACTGCCACAAAATAAATCAATAACAAAATATGGACGGTGCTGGATATCTCCGGCCTTGCTCTAGAAAAAAATACACTGAGACATTTTCGATGAAAAACAAGAGATCTGCCGATCTAGTGCCCGCCTAATGTTTACATTTGTCACTTGATCTTTGTTTGGGTGGTGGAATGTGAATTTTACCTCATTTAAAGAGACTATGGGACATTTCCAGAAGAGACCTCCCTCAATTTTTTTTTCCAAACCCTTGTTTGTTTGGCATATTTGGCTATTTGGAATGCCATACCAAATGTAGATTCGATAACACCTGAAAGTGCCATAAGCCCAAAACTACGCCCAGCTTTATGTAAGATTGATGATCTAGTATTTCTGTCGTGCCACAAAAAATATCAAAGCATGCGTTTCTATAGGGATGATTAGGATAGCAGGCAAGTTCCAAACAATGTTTGCGGCGTTTCTTTGTACTTTTATGCTGCCAATAAACCTTTGAAAAATGTCTTGGTAGGTGGTCTACAATCGATCCAGTGAAATTGAGAGAAATTGGATCAGAAAAACTTCCTCCTGTCACTTAACATCATGAAGGTTTGCATATTGTTATTATGCCCCAAGTTTTGATCGCATGAGTGGATTTATCATTTTTCGACTTGCCAACAAAAATTTCATTCTTGTTTTAGCCGTATCCGCAATCATTGGAATGGGAATGGCTTGTCGGTTGGTGTCAGGATATGCAACTGAGTAAGATGAAGCGTGCGTATCCATGATACGGATGCCCCTAACATGCCCACTTTGAAGGCTGGCGAGCCCGATGGTGAACAGTCAGGGGATTTTCACCCAACTCTTATATGTGACCAAGGGCTGTGATGTTACATGTACAGTTGGACTCTATGTAAACAGGACCGACGGCGTAAAGTCCCCTCGAAGGACGGGATGCTACTTTATATTATTTCCCCAATTCCAAGTGAACCACGGTATTCTATATTTAATCAATAGCCTCCCAGGTATATAGATCAATCCAGATGAGTACCCAAACCAATCCCAGCAATGTGACCCCACCAGGATTTGAACCCTGCGGAATTTTTGGTTAAACAGGACAAGCGCCCTAAACACGAGACCACGCCTCTTTCCCACCAAAACTTTAATGTGTTAACTTGAACAGAAAGAACAGAGTAAGTGAGCAGGACACAGGCAGGCAGAGACAGACAGACAAAATGAATGACTAGTGAGTTAACTCAATGAACATTCAGGCAACACCAAAACCATAAAACCAAATAAGAAACTCTACCACTTACCAACATCGTACACTGAAAGTAGTTAACAGACAGGAGAACAGCTGATCTGCCACATGCCGTAATGGAAGCCAATGAAATAACTCACCTTTTACAAAAGGCCAAAACTTCCACACCCAAAATGACTACAAAAAGGCTGATGAGGGTTACTTTACTCCATTGTTCCCAATATACTTTCATGTCTCCCATCAAAATCTGGCACAAAACTGTAAGCCACAACACACAATTAATATGTAGGTACATTGTAGAATCAACTGGGCAGAGGCGCACAGCTGGAAGGCAGGGAGATTAATAATGCCCCTCCCATAGGAGGACTAATATGTTTTGCCATTCCCCCATAAGTCATCTATGGTTTCTTAACCTCTTGTCTTGTTATAGTTGCTGCCTTCCATTCCCTTTCACAACAGCAGCATTTTTATAAAAGCACCACAAACATAGCTCCATGGCCATATGAGTTAATGTTAGCAGGTCCTGCAAGTCGCCCCTAGGTAGGAAAATTAATTTCCCCAAAATATTTTTTTTTTTTGAGAGGAGTACGTAAAAGATTATCGATTCTGCTTTCCCAGACAAAGTTGACCACAAAATAAAACCTTGCCAGTACAGGGGAACCACTCATCAACCTATCCCATCCATGCAAAGACTTTAGATAAGTAACAAAAATATGAGACCTCATACTAAGGGCCGTACTGCCAGGCCTGAGAAGAAGCCAGGCTAGGGGTCGACAGGGAACCTACTCTCTAAAGTAAACGAGGGAAAATTTCACTCCCCAAAAATGGAGTGAAACTCTTTTAAACCACTCAAATGAGTTGGTTTGCACTTAAAAGAGCGAATTCCCACTTAAAAAGAAGAGTTGAAATCACTCCAAAACAGTGGATTTCCACTCATTTTGCTGTTGTAGTTTCACCCATCAAAAGTGTTGTCCTTTTTTTACTCTTTTTGAGTGGCAATTCACTCTTGTTCAAGTACAAACCACTCATTTAGAGTGGTTTACAAGATTTCACTCTTTTGGTTCTCTTGTTATCTCTGGAGCTGAAAAATTTCCAATTGTTTTACATTTGGAGAGTAGGCAATCAAGATGATTATGGTATATAGGTTGCGCCCCTTGTTATTGAAAAAAAACAATCCTCTACCAGCTTGAGTTGCGTGGGACTGCATACATAGACAGCCGCTCGTCTTGATGCTAATCTGAGGTTCATGGGTTTGATTCTCACTTTGCTGCTAAAATTCTAATCTATTATTTTAGGCCCTTGCGAGATAAATGGAAACTTCACAGTCAGACGAATTGAACCCACGGTAAATATAGGAGTTACCTTTAAAGCACCAAGTTTTCCGCGTTGCGTGAACAATTTCGCGAAATGCGCGAATTTGAGGCTTAAAAGCGGGAAACTGCAATGTTGAGATGAAGAGAGAAAAACATGTCAAAAAAGTAAAATTAATACTTCACTAAGTAAAAACTAAGACTATAAAAATTGGATTCGATAAATATAACAAAATGACGCAATGTTTTACATGCCATGACCCCTTTATCAATCTCCAAATCCCGTCTGATTTAGAATTCTGATAGACATCGGAGAGTTGAGAGTATATAAAAGACGATTGCTACAAGATTGCATCGCCCTCATCACGATCGTCTTTGACTGTTTAAATGGCCGATCACGATGACCCCGACTCCATTTTGATTCGAGAAAATGACGAATGCTGACCTAAGAATGTTGATTTGCGCAGTCGCACGCTAAAAATAGATTGTCAGTATTTTCCACGACGTAACAACCATGTGCATGACCGGTGAAACTGACTCTCTGGATCGTGTTTACTCGGGTTGTACAAGGCCCGATTTTATGTAATTAACAATTGAAATTATGCCTTTTTAAAAGTGCCGCACCGGCGTAAGTCCTGCACCTAGCTAAAAGCTTTGTACTGCCTAAGACATGATTATGTTAATGCATATTTAGCCGGGAACCGGTGTCAGAGATCCGCACGAATTTGCAAGGTTACTGTAGTTTGTGTTTTTGTGTAGGAGTTAGGTCGCCCAAACATCTCAAGGCAATAGCGAAAAGCCGGGCGAAAATTGCCATTTGTGGAACTTTACAAAGAGGAAAAAAGCGGAATTGCCATTTTAAAGACGCGGAAAATTGGCGGCTTTAGGTTGTTACCTCGGTCGAGCCCTAGCCAGGCGCAGAAGAGAGTGCGGACTTTTCCATGCGGGTGCTTGGGGCGGGATACCAGGGATTCAATTAAAGGTCGCACAAAAATGATGTGTGCCAGCGAAGTTGAAGCCTCAGACAAAAAAAGGTTTTAAGGCTTCCTTTGGTCAAAAAAGGGCAATAGTTGGGACAAAAAAAGGTCCCACTTTTGCCAAATTTACACACCCTCTATTGTTGAAAAGGTCCCAACATTTGGGAGAATGGTCCACAATCCGCACCCCCCCCCCCCCAGAAAACATCCTGTGCTACGTGACCTTGCCTGACCCTAGCCGGCCGCTTGTGGCCTGGTGGACCTCAGAGTGCTGGGCTTCGGATAAGACCTAAAAATTAGTATGATTTGTATAATTTTGCAAACCCTGGGGTACTCATACTGCCTCCACACAACGGATGCGACGCGAAGTGATTGCGCTAGATTGCATCAGTGGCCATCTGGAGGTGAGGCTTTTGCGGGGCGTGCCCCCGGGCGGTTCATGACCCAAAACATCCAAAAATCGGCCTATTTTGGTCATTAGAGGTCCTTATGACGGGGGACATGGCGGTCCCCATCCAAAAGCCCAGGTCTGTGAGATACGACCCGGTGCGCGTGAATGCAACACACAGCCATTGCCCGCATCGACATGAAAGTGGTACCCCAGTTACGATACAAGAAAGTGTATGAGCCCGGAGTAGTGCTCATCCTCATTGCTGCCTGGATACAGAGAGGTGTGTAATGTGTGCATAAAATCTATGCCTACTTTTGGACCCAACAAATGCTAGAATAAAATTACACTGTGTCAAATGATACTGTAAGATATTGTCAATGGCGCAGTCAGGACTCTGAGCGCCAGAATAATAAAATTACCAGCAAATAAAGCTAAGAAAAAAAGTTGCCATATCAGAAACTGTGCGCATGCCTATGCCTGAAATTTAAATTGCACTACACCAGTCTTGACGTGATTGGCACAGTGCACGTTTTTCCCCTTTTTTAGCTGAAAATACGGACGGAGCCTTCTACAAGTGTTTTGCTTAAAGGTGCATGTTAGATTTTTGTCTATTGTGGTACGTGATTGGAGAGACAGCCTGGCACTGACCACATATTGCCCCATCCAGAGTATCATGGGAACAAACTATGCGTTTTGGTTTTTTATGCGTACAAGCAATTATGCATGCATATTACAAAGCCCTATTTCAATATTGTGCTAATATACGGATTAACCATTTTAAACGTCGTTTTTTTTTCTTGCGAATGAAATGGATTTGAGGGCCTCAAATTTCAGGACGACAATGAGAAAAATATGGTTTTCATCCGATTTAAAATAGATACTAATTCTGGTTAAATCAGGGGGCCCCAAGACGATTGTAACACGCCCCACCCTCGCGCGCCTTTAACAAACGCCCGCTACCAGGTGGTATGGGACCTAATATTAGACCAAAGTATGTTCTTGATTCAGGGCCAGCTTTTGAGACATCTCAAACAAATGCTTATAAGGCAGTATGGTGCCAGTATGGTGAGCTACTTGGCCAACTCCTTGTCAGGAAAAAAAATAACAATTACTAAAAATACAAACAAACAACCAAAAATAAAATTAGAAAAAAAAACATTCCAGAGAACGACTGTGTCACTACCAAAATCGCTGGTTTGTAAACAGGGAGATTTGTAGTTTGTGAGGCGGCATTTGGATGCGGTTGTTTGAGTTTAAATGGGGTTTTAAATACTGCTATACATCCACATTAAGCTGCATTGGCCAGGGGTATTTTGGAAGTAAAATTTGGTTGACATTAGGCATCTTAGTTGGGCCCAAAGAAATGTAGTTGTATAGATTTTCACAAATGGGGCGGTAAAATGTTCACATATGGGTCATCAAAGGTCACTTGTTTAAACCACATTACGAGCCTTTGGCATGTGTTATTCTGACCAAGTAGCATTGAAGTTAATCAGTCAGTGCGTATGTGAGGAGAAATGGAAAATGTTCAACTTGTTTGATTTTAATTAAATTGGGTGGTCAAAGGTCACGTAGGGCGCATTACAGGTCAAGTCGCTTTACATGCCACATTGAAGTCTTTGGCCAGTGGTTCATTTTGATTAACTTTGGTGTAGTTATTTTTAAAGATTTTCACAAAAACAGACAAAAATTACAGCCACGGTGTCTATGCCGAGACCTATGGGAAAACAAGCTTTGACCCCTCAACACAAAACCGTAAGGTTGGAATCAACTAAAAAGTTGCTGAATGAATAAGCTTTCTAAGCCCGATATCGTTATGAACCAATACAATAAACAGAAAGTGCTGCGAATCACGAAATTGCAACCTTTAAAGGAACTGACTCAGAGATTTCTAAATATAATTTTTTTGGTGTGTCAGTAATGAAAAATAGTCATACAACTAACAAAACATTTCAAAGTTAAAGAGCATCAGCTTTTTCATGCAGTAAACATGTATTGACACACAGTATCACAGCTGCCCCCATAGGGATATCGTGTACTTGTGTACATATGTCAAAGATACTGGAATATATTGTCAATGGGCAGTCAGGACTCTGAGGCAGAATAATAAATTACCAAGCAAATAAAGGCTAAGAAAAAAAGTGCCATCTCAGAAACCTGTGCGATGCTAGTGACATTTAAATTGCTACACATCTACGTGATTGGCCCTGTGCGTTTTTACACTTTTTAGATGAAAACTACGGTAAGGAGCTCTACAAGGGTTGTGACTTAAAAGGTGAATGTTCGAGTTTTGTCTATTGTGTACTTGATTTGAGAGCCTGGAACTGCCAAATGCCCCATCAAGTATCTATGTGGGGAACAAACTTGCTGTTTTTTATGGTACAAGCATTATGGCATGCATATTAACAAAGCCCTATTCAATATTTGATATATTTACGGTTAACCATTAAACGTCGTTTTTGTATTTATATCTTGGCGAATGAAATGGATTGAGTGGCTTCAAATTTCAGGACGGACAATGAGAAAAATATGTGCTGTAATCCGATCTTTTTAAAATACGATACTATTCCGAGTAAATCAGGCGGGTCCCAAACGATTGTTGTAACCCGCGCCATTAACAAACGCCGCTACCAGTGGTATGGCGACCTAATATTACAACTGTATGTTTTGAGTCAGGGCCAGCTTTTGAGACATCCAAAACACACCTGCTATTCAGGCAGTATGGGAGCTACTTGGCAACTCTTGTTCAGGAAAAATAAAATTACTAAAAAATTACAAACAAAAAACCAAAAAATTAAAATTAGAAAAAAAAATAAAAATTCACCGGACGCTTGTGTCACCTACCATCGCGGTTTGTCAACAAGAGTGTAGTTTGAGGCGGAACTTTGGTGTTTGATTGGAATGGTCAATCTGTATACATCCACACATTCGTCATGGCCAGTGGTTATTTTGGAGTAGTAGTAGTAACTTTGGTGAAATAGCATTCTTATGTGCCGAAGAAATGTAGTTTTATGATTTTCACAAAATGGGGTCAAAGTTCACTGATGGGTCATCAAAGTTCACTTGGTTTACACCCATACGAGCCTTTGGCCTCTGTGGTTCTTTGACCAAGTATGAAGTTAATCAGTCAGATGCGTATGTGAGAAATGAACAATTGTTAACCTTGGTTTGATTTATTAACTTGGGTCAAGGTCACGTGGGGGTCCTTAAATGTCAATCTGTATACATGCCACATGAAGTCTTTGGCCAGTGGTTCAATTTTGATTACTTTGGTGTAGTTTTAAAGATTTTTCACAAAAAACAGACAAAACTTACAGCACGGTGGTCTATGCCGACCATGGAAAACAAGCATTTGCTCATAACACCAAACCACAAGGTTGGGATCAACTACAAAGTTGTGAAGAGCTGTTCTCAGGCTATCTATTGAACAATAAATAAAAACAGAAAGTGCGGGAATTCACGAAATGCACCTTTAAAGGCTGACTCAAGATTTCAATAATTTTTTGTGTCGTAATTAAAAATAGTCCATCTACAACTAAAACAAAAAACATTCCAAGTTAAAGATGAATCAAAGCTTTTTCCATGCGAGGAAAAACATTTATGCACAGTATGCACAGTGCCCGTAGGATATCGTGTATAACAAAAAAATTTAATTGTTTATTGACGATGTCAAGTACATTGAAAGTACAATTTGAACAGTGTGGGACTTTTCCAGGTACCTATTTTTCCTGTCTTTCATTGTCAATTTACTCACCCTGTTGTCCACCATTCTTTGTTGGCAGGGCACTTGCTGTCGCAACAATTTTGTTTTTAAAACTGCACCAACTTATACCATCAAATGCTCTAACAGAGAGTAGTCCCTTTACTGAAACTTCCAAATTTAACCACGTGAACGCCAAATTTTAGCGTAGCAATCCGGTGAAGCTCCGGGGAACGTATTTTCTTACACGATTTTGGGGTAGAAGACCCTTCTCCAAAATAAATTGGTATCTTAAAACCGTGTGTTTTTGATCGTTCTACCTTATCATTACCACTTGAAGAAAAAGTCAGAATTGATTTTTTTTTACATTTCCGATTTTTTTTTATTTATAGCCAAAAATTCCCGGAATCTGAAATTTTCCGGAAAAGTTACACTCTTACCATTTATACTCCAAGACAAGGAGTGATTTAGTGCGGTGTGCTCACTTAGATAGCACAATCATCATAGAGCAGACACTCCTCTTTCCCACCCAAAACACTGACCTACTACTGAAAAGAGACCCTTTTTCAGGAACCGACCCCCACCTGTCCCCTTGTCTCCCTGCTCAACAATTTGGGATGATATTGACCAAATTTGCATTTCATCATCACTCTTCTTCAGGGGATTTGGACCAATTTCATCTAACCTGGGCCACAACGAAGCAATTTCCAGGTGCTATATTTGCACAATTGTCAATTTCAGACTTAAAGGTGCACAAGAGATTTTGGGCATCTATATATCGTGTCCCATATATAGTGATTTCATATAGATAGGACCCCCAATCGATTTCTACCCTGTTTTTTTTCAAAAAACGTAAAAAAAATAAAAAAAATAAAACTGATTTTGATTTGCTTAATGTCAATATAAAACATATGAGAATTTAGTATTTGCTCCTATAGTAAATTATCAATTTCAAAATTTTTGGTACCGTACTCAAAGACATGATCTCAGCTTAATCATTTCATGGGGAAGATTTTTGATAGGAAGCTCACATTAGTGCAAAAAATCAGAATTTCCCACATTGGGACACCTGAAGTGAAAAGAGTCACCTAAAATTTTAAATTCCAAAGTTAGAGATGATCGTATTTTCACCTTTTCATGCAGTATAACATTTATACACATAAACAGTGCCATAGAATACCGTTATAACAAAAATTCCGGATCCGGAATTTAATAACAAAGTGGTGATTTTTCTGTATGAAGGACTTGTTTTGAGCTTAGTTATTTCACACAATGATTAGTATATGGACACATTATGTACATGCAAAAGACACAATTTGTTGAAAATTGAGTGCGCCTTCATCGGTATATCTCATGAGTTGGTATTCTGAAAGGGAGACCTAACTTTAGACCTGGGTTTAAAAACCATGGTTAGTCCTACAAAAGGGACTTTTTTTCTTACAGACATACTCTAACATTGTGTTTTGAACGGGTGAGAAAATTCCTCATGGATGGGCTGTTTCAGCCATCCTTAGGAATTTTCTCCCCGTTACATTTAACTTTCGTCCCCAGTATTTTGAAAGAAAAAAGTCCCTTCTTGTAGGACTATACTCTGGTTTAAACCCAGGCTAACAGTTAGTCCTCCCTTTGAGAATACCAGCCATTGTCTTTATTTTTTTTTTTTTTCCATTTCTCAGACAATTCCTGAACCATACAGTTTTCAATTCACAGCCTTGCTCTGGCACGACAAGATAGTATTATTATTGCATAGGTTAGAAATTTATAAATTTACTAGCAGACGATTACCATTTGGGGATTCCCCTTCAAGTCCCTGATGTTTACTATAGCACATTATCAGAGATATAAAGAAAAGTTTCATGCACTGTTACAAAACAGGATCCGGGGATCTGCAACCAATGGTCAATATGTGTCCTTGTTGGGCAGCCAATTCTGCATTCTAGACTTTGTGCACCATCAAGAGGCAAGACTCTAAATAATGCAAATTGATATAGAATATCGTAAAGTGGAAATATTCTTGCTACATTAATTTTTGTGTTTTCACACACTTCTTAGCAAGCGCGAAATTAAAAATACACAAAAATGTTTATTTTGTGTGTAAGTTTATGTAGGATAGAAGAAGAAAACAAATTTAAAAACAAGTGAAAATGCTAAAAATTGCAGAAGCGTGAAAAATTACATGCACAAAATTACCACTTTTACAGTATGGGGGCACAACTGCAAACAACACTACTGCAGCTGACACAGTGTGTGAGCACAACACAATTACTAAAAAAAAAAAAAAAAAAAATGTGAAAAGAGTCACCTAAAATGTTAAATTCCAAAGTTAGAGATGAATCGGATTTTCCGTTTTCATGCAGTAAACATTTATACACAGTATAACAGTGCCATAGGATACCGTGTATAACAAAAATTCCGGATCCGGAATTTTATAACAAAGTTGTGATTTTCTATATGAAGGACTTTGTTTTGAGCTTAGTTATTTCACACAATGATTAGTATATGGACAAGCATTATGTACATGCAAAAAACACGATTTGTTTGAAAATTGAGTGCGCCTTCATCGGGAAATCTCTGAGGTTGGTATTCTGAAAGGGAGACTAACTTTAGACCTGGGTTTAAACCAGGGTTAGTCCTACAAGAAGGGACTTTTTTTCTTACAACATACTCTAAAAGTGTGTTTTGACGGGTGAGAAAATTCCTCATGGATGGGCTGTTTCAGCCCATCCATGAGGAATTTTCTCACCCGTTACATTTAACTTTCACAGTATTTTGAAAAGAAAAAAAGTCCCTTCTTGTAGGACTAACCCTGGTTTAAACCCAGGTCTAAAGTTAGTCTCCCTTTGAGAATACCAGCCATTGTCTTTATTTTTTTTCCATTTCTCAGACCAATTCCTGAACCATACAGTTTTCAGCCTTGCTCTGCACAGACAAGATAGTATTATTGCATAGGTTAGAAATTTAGAAATTTACTAACAGACAGATGTAAACAATTTGGGGATTCCCCTTCAAGTCCCTGATGTTTACTATAGTCACATTTCAGAGAATATAAAGAAAAGGTTTCATGCCTGTGACAAAACAGGATCCGGGATCTAGCACCAATGGTCAATATGTGTCCTTGTTGGGCAGCCAATTCTGCATCTAGCCTTTGTGCACCATCAAGAGGCAAGACTCTAAATAATGCAAATTGATATAGAATACCGTAAAGTGGAAATATTCTTGCTACATTAATTTTTGTGTTTTCACACACTTCTTAGCAAGCGCGAAATTAAAAATACACAAAAATGTTTATTTTGTGTGTAAGTTTATGTAGGATAGAAGAAAAAAACAAATTTAAAAACAAGTGAAAATGCTAAAAATTGCAGAAGCGTGAAAAATTACATGCACAAAATTACCACTTTTACAGTATGGGGGCACAACTGCAAACAACACTACTGCAGCAGACACAGTGTGTGAGGAACACACAGCACACGCTTGTGTGGAGAGGCATGCGTGTAAAACAATTACTTTACCCCCCCCCCCCCCCCCCGAACACTATACCAACTATGGTACAATCTGTCTGATTGGCTCATTACAGGACACATGAGATAGCCCTCTGAGTAACCAATCAAAATAGTGCTTCTATATCTCTGTGTAAACCATACCACCATTCTTACAATAGCTCTGATTTGTTCATAACATGATATTACCTTCCAAGTGACCAATCAAAATAAGTGTTAGATGCTGATAGGCAGATAGTGCCCAGGGGGTAACATGTGGATAGACGAAGTCATTTTTGCCTTATTTGGTGATGAACAAAAAGTATGAAAAAATTGGGTTGCCAAAATAGATACATATGCTACTTTTACGGGACCAGAGTTCTGTTAATGGATAGGTAAAAAAAAGAAGTTGTTATGGTACTTTTGGGGACTCTAAAATCAGCGGTCAAATTTGTTCTTTTTTTTTTTGGAGGGTGGGGGCCTTTTCAGTATTACCCAAAAAATGGTACTTTGGGGCAAACTTTTGCATTTTTCTCTGAAGCAAACAATTTTTTTGTTTTAAAAATTGGTTCCTTTTCCCGAAAAACTAATGAGTTGCATTTCTTCAAACTTAAAAAAGAGAAGAAACTAATGGACACAAAGACAATTAATGTTATTATAGACTGAAATTTGTTAATAGAAAGTAAAAATTTCAATGAGAGGCATCTTTGCTTGCCACATTTTTCTGGGGTCTTAGGCGAGCCTTAAGGTTCCAACATATTGAGACTTGATAACGCTATCTTTGCTTCGCGCCTAAAGGGAGATATATTGGCACTTTCAGCCTTCAAAAATCACCCAAGTGGACACTTGACTCAAAATATGCACGATGGGGACATTACTTGGAGTACACTTGACGAAATATACATTAAATATGGTTAATAATCTTTTTTCTTATGGAAAAAATAATATATAAATATCTTAATATTAAAATTAGGTTTTTGAAAAAAATAGAAAGAAACAAGTGGTTGAAAATTCCTGAAACATTCCTGATTAAGATGAAAAATCTATAACATCCTAATATGTATTGTTTTCCCTACAGTGGTTACTAAATTTCACACAACCAAAACATAAAATGTGACGTAAAAGCTACTGCCCTTGTCCAAAACGATGTTGAAATGCAGGCAAAAAATGGTACAGTAAAAGCAATAATTAAATCCCATTTGGCTTCCTCTGCTTCTTCAAAAAGGACAAATTGAAAGAGCTGTAAGGATTTATTTTTAAAGCTTTGTTTTTCATTTTTATCACAAAATCCTGTCTTACAAACCTGCAATACTCTCAGCCGACAGGTCACATACTTATGATAGCATAACCGCATATTTTTTTGTGATTGTTTAAAAATTAAATTCCAGGCAAATAGAAAAAAAAACTCCCTTCAGCTAAATAAGACATATAAAAACAACCAGAGTGTAAGAACCTGTTTTCAATAACCCGCAAGGTTTCTTCTTCACACTTTTGCTAAAAATTGGAAAATATTGTACGTATTGCTATGTTGGTTATGTGCTTGTCTTAAATGTTGTATTCGTGAAAATTGAGATTAGAGATACGTTCAGAAACTTTTTGAATTAATTGGACCACTGTCCCAGCATAACCCCCAAAAGGCCTTATTTCCTTCAAGAAGCCTGATGCAATCACAAAACATTTTCCACATCAGTTTTTTGGATTCTCTGGACTTTATTTTGCTGATCTCACTTGGTCTTACGAGGTAAGTAAGGTATTAGAATTTAACAACACCTCAACCTAATTGTGTCATCATCTGATTAATCAAACATTTTACAAGGACCCAAACATTTAAAAGCCACCACTTTAATTATCGTACACACAAACCTTCTTAATCTTTTGAAATAGCCAAGATGCATAGTAATAGTTACTAATAAAAGCATGATTTCTTATTTAATAAAGGAACATTTTGGACAAATCTATACAGTTTTTTGAATAGCCTCAATTTTGTTAAAAACACTTCAAATGTTTTCCAGATCGGGAAACAACAACTTATGATTGGCATTGACTCTGCTCTCACATGCAAGGAAACGGAAAACACATATTATTTACAGTAAAAGCACAATTAAAAGAGATACACCGATGAATTAGTTCATAATTACAAGAGATACACTGATGAATTAGTTCATAATTACAAGAGATACACTGATGAATTAGTTCATAATTACAAGAGATACACTGATGAATTAGTTCATAATTACAAGAGATACACTGATGAATTAGTTCATCACCGGTCCATGTATCAAGAAAGAATGACCACAGGCACAGCCACTGGGATAAATTGTAGCATCTTAAAAATGTGACCCCTGTTAAATCTTATGTGCCTCCTTGCAGATGACACAAAAACTAAAAGTCCTGGGCTTATAAACTGCTTATACTCAAGTGTATGCTAGTTTCTGTACCTTCTTTGAAAATGGGTATATACCCAAAAGGGCGTATATCCAACGGGGCTTATACCCAAAGGTGGGCTTATACCAGGGGAGTTAGAGTATATTGAACAATTACTGCAAAATGATTGGTAGTGTCTAACCGATCACCCTAATATTTTTTATACCATTACAGATTTTAAAATTTCAAAATTCTGATTCCATTTCCGATTTTTCATGTGTATTTTTTGGTGTTATTTCATTAGCAAGAAGCTGTCAGAAAGTAGCAGATTGATTTAGGTAAACCACTAAAATGGCAAAATAGTAAGTTAGGAACAACATACACACTTTGTGTACATGAAACAATAATTTGATTGTTTCAGTTTTGATTTATTTTCACCATTTGGCTATCAGTTTGGAACAATTTTAATTCAAGTTTGGACCTCTTTGATATGAATTTAATCGGTGCAGAAAATCGGTAAAAAATGAGAATTTTGCCGATACTGATCAGATACCGATAAGGTCATAATCGGCCCGATTTCAAAAATACCGATCATATCAGTTATTCTCTAATGATTGGTGGCTGCAATCAGAAGTCTCAAAGTTTAGTGCCTTCTATCATGCCTATCAGATGACTCAGGCTATTGCAACTCTGGCTGTTTCATATATCTTCATTGTGAGTGCCATTTCTTGTGGGTTTACCATTGTTTGTTTGTAAGGTATGACCCAGAGGGTGTATTGAGTCAATCCCACAATGCACCAGTTTTAAGAAATTCCACCTCAATAGTGTCATGTGATCCCACAAAAACCCTATTCCTAACACATAAAAACACTGATTTTTATGCTCATTTTAGCCAACAAAGCATAGTACTTAAGGAATTTTTAGCATGATTATGAAATGTCTTGTGGCTTTTGAACTTGTGGAACACTTTTTATCCCTAAGTACTGACATGTGTTTAGTACAGTAGGCACATTGCAATGCATTATGGGATTGGTCAAAACACCCTCTAGGTATGACCCAAGCTGTCAGAGTGTCCTCATGATTGTGTATTGTGATATAATGTCAACCGAATAAATTTCATTGTGCCAGGACTGCATTTTGCTACTATAAGTCAGGAGTTTGGCTCGTTAGTGTATTAGAGAAACTTGTCACTGCTGAGTGTTTGATTAGAAATGAAGAACCACCACAAATTTAGTTCAGGTCAGTCAAATGATCGTACGAAATAGATAAAGGTAGTATAATTGGGGAATGGTACTCTCTATGCAACAAATTGAAACCCCAAGGCGGTGCCATTATTTTAAAGCGGCACTGGCACATTTTCACAAAATATGAAATTCCTTCAATTTGCTCTCCAATGATAGTCTAGGCGATTGAAAGAATAGAGATACATTTTACACATAAAAATAACATACTCAAAAACAGATAGGTACGTTAATAGGAGGCTAAAGACATCCAGGTACTTTGTAGGCTAACTTTTAAGTTTTCCATAACTTTAATCAACAAACGTGTGCTTTACATGAATATCATAGACTCGCGCTCATTGATATTAAAACCACAAAGGTCACAGACCGGTCAAACAGGGCGCATGCCATGGGAACATGCATATGGCGTGAGTTTGCTTGTGTTAAACGCCATTTCCGTCATCTGCTGAATTAATATCGCCAGCCACATTAATTACAAAATTGTTCTGTTTACCCATAAGGACACTGATTGGGTCTTAATCATTTCAGGTAAGAGCTAAGGTATATAAAAGCTTTACAACCATGCAAAAATATCGATTTTGAAAAATCTTGAGGGTGCACTATTTTTCAAATGTGCCAGATGTGCTACTTAAAGATTTTAAGTAGAAGAACGAGGCCAGAGGCCAAGTTCTACCACGCAAAAATAATGACATCGCCGGTTTCAATTCGTTGTAAAGAGAGTATACCTGTTCTCATGTATTTATTCTCATTCTTAAAAGCCTCATCTCCAGGGACCCCAGATTTTACCGGAAGTGGTCAAAATTTTGGTATCAGAAGAAAGCTACTAATACTATTTTTCTCATTTACTCTGTGAAATCTTAGGGCTAAATGATGTTTGGTTTGGATGTTATGAGTGAAAATGTGCCCCATTTTGGTTGACCAAACCCCCTGACCCCCGGTTTATATATTTTCAGAGACACTGTAGAAAAATATGCTACCAATAGCAGTGTGCAAAAGTCCAAAAGTTCACTTTACTCAAATCTGCACCTCCCTCAAATAAACCCCAAGTTTGGGTCTGGGTATAATGCTATGCTTTCATAGGATTTAGTACTGCGGTTAGGAAGCGTAAGTATTAGGAGTTTAAATTAGGGTTATATCTTGCACTAGAACAGCAGGTAGCTGCTCAGAGATTTATTTTTTTTTAAATGTAAAAGTTGTATTTTCTCATGACCATATTCAGAATCAGGATGAAAAATGCATTCAAATGAGTCCAAACAAGCCTAGCTTTGTTTAGCTCAGTGGCTAAAAAAATGCAATAGCTTTCCTAGAGGGAAGCCATCTCAAAAGATGAAAAGAAGATCTACCTACAAGGGCGTCAGCTCTAGAGAGCTAATGGTGGCCACCAGCACATGCTGCCTTGCATGGTGGGCGTGGTTGCCCAAAGGCTAGGCCCACTGGCGAAAACTGTGGATTGACATCAGGAAGGGCATCTGGTCAATTATCTTTTGCTCCAAAAGAGGTGTATCCGGCCAACCCCGTTAGCGGGGACAAAACCGGATTTAAAACTTTAACAAACTAACTAACTAATGCGCTAAACCTATACAAAATCAATCAGGGTTGAAAAGGTTGGGGTAAGTTTTAGGGTAGTACTATAGTGAGATGCATCCCTTAATGTCACAACAATTGCCATGAAATGAGCAAATTGAATTAAATAAACACCTGTAGTAAATCTTATTTAACCTGACAATCTACAATCCCCAAAATAAAACATCTCAAAAAGACATGTCCTAGACATTCATAATGACAGATTTTTAAGACATCATCCGAGTACCGGCCCACTCGGACTGTTGATAATAAAGATACATTGACCCCAGCATGAATCAGACAATAAACAAGGATGGAGTGTTTTACAAACCCGTGCACTGTCTCCAGCAGTAATGGATTCCACCCACAGAATAACGCCCACTGTTAATTCGCTGGATTACGCTCTTCTTGATAATATTCCAGCTAAATGACTCTAAGTATCCTTTAAGTTGGATTCAGTGCCTTAACCCCATGGCCATACTGCCTTTCATACACTGTTTCCAATTGGGTAATTACATGTCCTAGTTGTTTCAGTAACCAATTAAATATTTAAACACAAATCCTCATCAGTCCTGGCCTACCAACATTCATATCAAGATACTGATTGGCTCCATAAATCATTTAGCCTTGTTTGCAGCTAATCAGCAGCCAGTTCTCAAGGTGTTAATATTTCACTTATGGCATTTGCCATTGTCATAAAAGTACACTGAAAATGCAGTTCATTCAACTTGCAGAAAGTCACTTTTATTTTCTGAGAAAGGGAGATGAGAGTACGAGGTACCTGACTTTGTTCAGAACTAAAAAAGAACAGGAAAATCAAGTCTTCAACATTACATTCAGCAAAGGTTTTGTTCTTACACTTTCAATAATGTTCACAACATGAGCTACTTGCTCATAACCATGGCAACTGAAATGTTACAATTATGAATAAATCTTGGTAAATTAATATCAAGTGATATACCTGGGGTTGTAAGACAACCTTATGCAGAAAAGGAAGCTTAAAATACAGCTTTTAAGGTAAGTTCCAGTGTGATTTGTGAAATCTTAGAATATTGAATTTGGCAGTCACATTACAGCAAGTCCTATAGGTAGATTGCTTTTTCATCCTGCTTTTGCATTCCATTCATTTTTTGCCTCCTTGTACAATTCAGGGACTGACTTTTAAGGAGAGTGAGAGTGATAGCTCCCCTACAGCTCTCCTTAAGCACTTTTTAGAAGAGTGATTTAAAGCTCCCCTGTTCTTCCCTGGTTAGCAGTGGTAAATGCCATGGACCGCTCCCCTCAAAACTCTCCCCGATATGACCAGGAGAGCTTTTTACCGAGCACCACTTTATTTTAAAAGTCAGTCCCTGACAATTAGAGAAAAAAAGATGAGATTTTTTGTTTTGGCCATCTTAGATGGTGTCATAATGGATGGGCATCCAATATTTTGGAGTGGTGATGCCGGCTCAGCCGGTATCCACCATAATAAAATATTGGATGCCCATCCATTATGACACCATCTAAGATGGCCAAAACAAAAAATCTCATCTTTTATTCTCATTCTTATTTAGTATTGTGTAATGTTTGCTTTTTATCGACATAATTTATTTGTTAAAAATATTCTTGTATCATTCTTTTTCATTCATTTAAATAATTGCAACCCTCTTAAAAACAAATGTTTCAATCCAAGGAACCAAAGTCATCGCGCAGTGATCGTCACGCTGTGTAAATTACATTTGCATACCAACGCGACATGCACGACACAGTATAAATGCGCCGTTTGCGCGTGTCATATATTTGACAACACTGCGTAATTTCTGCACGCACTATCCATCCATTACCCAGTAATGGATGGGCGGAGCTTTGACCTAAACCAATCAAATTTCTTGTTAACATGATAAACCACTCCCACTGAATAAGAATACCTAGTCTATACCTACCAAGAATATTTATGCAGAATGTTTATTGGACAAACAAGAGGCAAAGAAAACAAAAGGTACTATCAGTGATTTGATAATTCAGAAAATCAAAAAAATCATCAAAAATCTGATTTGTGCATGTCTGTAACAAATATAGACCCTAACATATCCTGCAAGTGATAAGACCAAAAACAACCTAATAAGGACAAAATCAGATATTTTAGTCATTACTGTGCAGACACTTACTACAACTCATAATTGAATGGAGATTCATTTCTTTGAAAACTGCCGTTTTCTTGCTTTTTCTGGGGTTTTTTTTTCACTTGAAAAAATAAGTGAGGAGAATTTCACAGAACAAATCTTCACTTTTTAGCTATTCCTGCAAATTTTAAATATTTTGACCCTTACATTTGGATCACTAATAGTGTCTTTAAGTTTTGAACTTGCCTGTTGTCCTAATCATTCCAATAGAGAAGATGCTTGAATTTTCTGATGTGAACAATACTATTACATAAGTATGGTGTTTGGGCTTATTCACCCCAGGTGCCAAAAAACCTGGTTTTAAAAAAGGGAGTGCATTTTTCTGGGAAGGTCCTCCTGTCTCTTTAAAGAGACATGAGATGATTTCCAGGAAGAAGCGCCCCCAATTTTTCTCGAACCCCAGGTTTTTACATATTTGGAATGCTTGCCGATGTATTAGATTACACCTGAAGTGAATAAGCCGAATACGCCGTCTTTATGTAATAAGATGATGATTTAGTAGTTCTGTCGTGCACGACAGAAAGTCAAAGCACGGTTTTCTATGGGGAACAATTACGATAGCAGGCAAGTTCAAAACAAGGTTTGCGGTTTTCTTTTGAACCCGTTTGTCCAATACACTTTCGAAACGTTCTCGGTAGGTGGTCTACAACCGATCCAGTGAAATTTGAGAGAAATTTGTATCCTAAAAAAATCTCCTCCTGTCACTTTAAGGTAAAATCTATGAATTCAAGACAATACACTTGTATCTGTTAAAGTCTGGCACAACTAAAAATTGCAAGTCCATTAAATGTTCTTTGTATATTCAAAAGTCTGGTTTTGAAAAACTTTGTGTTTTCAACCTTGTAAAATTCATGCTTTCCAGTCAATTTGCAAGCTTGCTTTCTTGACAAAATACATGAAGATTTTGAAATACAATATGGCATTCATGTCATGTAAATTACAGCAAATTTCTTAATAATGTGAAAGGATCCAGGTTTAAATGTCACTAAGGCCTAAAAATAAATTTTGTTATGTTGCCATTACCCCAATCTACCTTAAAGACACTATCAGTGATCCACCCAAAAGAGTCAAAATATTTTAAATTTGCAAGAATAGCTTAAAAGCGAAGAATAAATCTGTAGAAATCTCATCAGTTAGTTTTTCCAAGTGAAAAATTCACAGAAAAGGAAGAAAACAACAGTGTTCAAAGATATGACTCTCCATTAAATTATGTGTTGTAGTAAGTGTCCATATGGACAGTAATGACTAAAATACCCGCTTTTGTCCTTATCAGGTTGCCTTTGGTCCTATATTTTATATTTTAGAATGGGAGGGCCTTATATGCACGATTCTAGCAGAATCGATGACGAAGCAAAACTCAATTCAATGCACGTGAGGATCAAGTAAATGATACAACCCGAGACAGTAACTTGGTAAATATTATATAGAAGCTCGGAGAAACTGGCGAGCACATGGCACATGTGGTCCAGTGGATATGACTGCCGACTCATGATCCAAAGGTTGTGGGTTCGAGCCCCGCTGTGGCCAATGTGTTGTGCACTTGGGCAAGGCACTTTACCTCACTTGCTTCGTCGACCCAGACGATATTCGGGTAGCTGTTATGGGGGATATTACAATCTAAGTGCTGATAGGCATGTGCGCTTGGCCGGCTGCCGGCCTAGGTGAAGCGAAATGATTGTGACGATTTCCTGAAGGCAGCGTAATAATTTTTTTTTTTTTTTTTTTTTTTGCAAGAATAGCTTAAAAGCGAAGAATAAATCTGTAGAAATCTCATCAGTTAGTTTTTCCAAGTGAAAAATTCACAGAAAAGGAAGAAAACAACAGTGTTCAAAGATATGACTCTCCATTAAATTATGTGTTGTAGTAAGTGTCCATAAGGACAGTAATGACTAAAATACCCGCTTTTGTCCTTATCAGGTTGCTTTTTATATTTTATATTTTAGAATGGGAGGGCCTTATATGCACGATTCTAGCAGAATCGATGACGAAGCAAAACTCAATTCAATGCACGTGAGGATCAAGTAAATGATACAACCCGAGACAGTAACTTGGTAAATATTATATAGAAGCTCGGAGAAACTGGCGAGCACAAAGCTAAATAAAGACAAAAAATACATGGTCTCGAACCCGGACCTCTCGCTTTCTAGGCGTGAGAAATACCACTGGGCCACAGAGGACTGTGTTAATGTGGATACCAGTGAACGAGCGCTAATGCATTTCAGTCTTTATTTCAGAGTTTCAAGCGCCCGTAATTATATTTTATATTTTAGAATGGGAGGGCCTTATATGCACGATTCTAGCAGAATCTATGACAAAGCGAAACTCAATTCAATGCATGCGAGGATCAAGTAAATGATACAACCCGAGACAGTAACTTGGTAAATATTATATAGAAGCTCGGAGAAACTGGCGAGCACAGAACTAAATAAAGACTATAACTTGTGAGGTATTTTTGGAAACCTAAACTTGTTACAAATATGTAAAAATCTGATTTTGATGATTTTTTCTTGATTTTCTGATTGAGCAAATCACTGACAGTACCTCTAATTGTGGAATTCTATCCTGTACCTGTACTACCTGTGATCAGTGCAGACGATAGCGTACTTGTACGTATACATACAAGTACGTACATATGTCACCAAATTATAAAGAAATACAAAAGAATTTTATAAAATCCTCTTGGGATTCTCAGTTTTGAGATGAGAAAGGATCCAAATTTCCGAACTCACTGCCAAACAACATTATAAACAAATTTTATGTGTCAAATTTTGATTTCAATGTGTCGAAATTTAATTATTGAAAAAATATCACTGATGACTCATTCATTTTCTTAATAATACCTTTCATTTAAAAAGATATAAAAAAAAATCTGCATATAACATTTTGTTGATAATCTCTATGTAGTGTAAGATTGAAGCTCTTAACCTTCATTCAAAAGATCTTAGTAATAATAATGATCATTTATAACAAAATTATTTACTGTCAAAAATCCGTCGAGGTTAGTGGATTAACCTCGCTGCAAAAACAGTGTAAATTTCCAGTAACGGTCATTTAAGATTTAAATATTTGTGACCAGGCATAGCCTTAAGTCAGTCTGCGTGTAACCCTCGATGATGCATTTCAGCGGCCCACCTCCTACAGTAAGTGCTTTGGAAAAACACACTAGCACCCAGAAGTTGCTGCCGTTTTGAATTCTCTGTTTGCTGTTAGGTTTGGCATGATCCCACACCCCCAATACCTTCATTCTCTGAAAACTTGGGTTATGTAATAATTATTGAATTGATCAAACCCACAACTGGCTCTTTAAGTCTTCCACATGGACATGCAAGGCACACCTGTTTCTGTACTTCCTTCAGAATCACAGAAGCCTAAAAATATGTTTGTTTGCCATAACGGAGGACAAATATTAGGGTGCGTCAAATTTGTTAAAGGTGTGTATTTCCAATCGTCTTTTTGACCCCCCCCCCCCCCCGATTTACCCGGAGTATATTGATTTTGAATAAAAATCAGATGAAATGCCGTATTTTTTTCATTGTCCGTCCTGAAATTGAGCCCTCAATACATTTCAATTCCAAGAGATAAAACAAAGACAACCATTTTAATCAATTTAGCAAAGTATTGAATGGGCTTGCAATATGCATTATTGCTCTACACCGTCAAAACCACACGTTTGTGTCCACGTACTTGATGGGGTGTAATTGCAGGTGCCAGGCTCACATATCAAGTAGAGAAACCATCACGCATAAATCGAACAAGCACCTTTAAGATGAAGTTCAACGCTGTTTTAAACTCTAAATTAATACAACATGCTACTAGAAAGCGTTTTTGAATAACCTAGCAGAGATCTTTTCTTTACTTTAAGACAAAGTTTTGTGTCTTGTTTTGTCTTTGTGTTGGTAATTTGTAGGCTGTAGATTATAAAATGAGGCATCATGGGCACTTGTAGTTTTGGTTTTTATTTTGTGCTAATTTGCACTTAAAAATCTGAATTGTGCAGGTGTCCTAGGTCGGCAGGGTTCGGCAACAAACATTTGTTTTGCTAACAAATAAACCATGTGTTTCTAAATTATTTTTGGCCAAATCCTCTTCATGCCTACCATCATTCTAACCAAGGAGCTGATTGGCTAATCATTCATAAAGTCAGCCCTTGTAACCAATCAGCAGCTTAATCTTATTTTCATTGGGCATTTGTAAAAATAGCACATTTCTTTCTGGCAATATTTTTTTTAAATTTTGCAGCTAAAGGTCACATCCTTTATCTGTACAAAACAAGGCATTGTTAGGTAAGATGCCACATATTTACACAAAGTAGGGTTGCGAAAATATTGCTCAGCAGAGAACGATTTCCCTACAAAAAAACATCTTAGTCAAAACAGATTTCCTTCCCTCATTTCATAATTATAATTTTGCATTATTTTTGTTTTTATTGGTGTTTTTTCCTTTTTTTCTTCTTCAGTTCTCATGAAAAAGACACAAACAAGTTTTACCATTCTATTATTCTATTTAAGGAGTTTCATTTCCACGAATTCTACAACAGCCAATCTTGGATAACAAGTTACAGCAATAAAAACCTGTTAGGAATTTACCTAACTGGGAAGACAGGATGTTAAACACCCCATTTAACAAGTGTAAACATACTTGTTTAGCAGGTTTAAACAATTGTTTAAAGGGTGAATTGCACAACCCAGTTGTTCATTCACTGAGTAACCCTGAGACAACTTTAAGAGTTGTTCAAAATTTTAAGCCCCACCAATTACACTTTTAATTTTAATTTTGATTGTTACACAACCTTAAAAACTATTTTTTAAATGCAATTTTGGGTCAATTTTTCTTCTATAATTTGGCACCTTCTCTCTCTGACAAAATCCTAACAAAGTTGGTTGATTCCAGAACTCTGTACTGATCTGTCAAAAGGTCAATTTAGTTAGATGTTTTTTTCTTTTAAGTTTTTAGGTAGCTGGTGGAAAGATTGTGTTAAATTTTGTTGGACAGCAAGGGGAAAAGTTGGGGAAAGTTAAAGGGGCAACAATGAGATTTTGAGTCTCCATATATTGTTTTCATTTGTATTACTTCATTCATATAGACCCTCAATATAATGTTAACCATGTATTTAGCTACAGAAATGCCTTGAAAGTGAAAACAAAAGGTGATTTTGCCCATATTTCAATATAAAACATAGAATGAATTTAGTATTTGCTCATACACAAAATTAGAAATTTCACATTTTTTTGTACTGAAGAAATATTTCTCAGCTTAGTCCTTTCAGGTGGGGGTATTTTTGATGGGAAACTTTACATCAATGCAAAAATCATAATTTTCAATATTTTTCGGTACACCTCATATGTGATATATCTCGTTGCACCTTTAACAAAATTCATGCTGGTCATATCCCAAAGATTCTAAAACATAAGGGCCCATATTAACAAAGGAACTTAGTCCTCTTTCCTTTGAAACTGAAAAAAAAACACCTTTCCTTGTCTAAATACAATTTTATGACCATAATTTTTAATAATAAAATCACTTTTGCATCAAAAATCATTAAATTCCATGACTTTTCCCGTCTCCATAGCAAACCTGGAATTCCTTATTCCCATACTTTGACTTACCTTCTTCCTTATCCTATTCCCAGACAGCTCCTTGACTTGGAACACTTTGCTCCCATAGGACGGCATATGCCTACATAATTCCACATAGAGCTGTTTAGCTTTGACGGCCCTCTCCCGAGGGTCGCGCAAGTCGGCCAGCATATCCACATAATTCCGATAGCACTTCTTAGTCGCCTTTTGAACCTGTCTGATGTTGGCATACCCCTGGGGTAGTGAAGTTCGCAAGGCTTCCTTAGAGGCCATCAGAGCATGGTGATGGTCGGGACTACTGGGGTAAGACGAATCCGAGGAACTAGCCCAGTCCAGTCTGTTCTCCCCCATGAGAGTAGGACTGCCGTGTGGTTTCCATAGTGATCCATTATCCATTGTCGCATCCTCATTAATATTATCATCTAGTATTACAGTTTCCATGTCAAAGTTTACTCCATGTCTCTTGGTATTGTCAAACACTCCATCGTCATGAGCAAGGATATTCAAGGGGGATGACGTTAAGGCATTGTTATTGAAAGGCTCGTCATAACATAGTTTGGGAGAGCTATCTAGCTGTGGCAATGTTCTTGTTCTGTCGACGACAAGCTGCAAGGCGGCAAGTCTTACGGCTGCTTCTTGTGTGCACGGAAGAGTTTCGTTTTGGACCTTATCTCGCAACTGTGTGAAAATTAAAATAAAACAGATTAAATTAGATAAGAAAAGCCACTATAGCCTGCTTAGATAGAACCTGACCATTGATACATTAAAGGCTGACTCAGAGATTTTTCAGGGAGGGTGGCCCTCAATGTTCAAACAAATCATGCTTTTTACAAATAGAGAATGTCCAAAAAATTACTCTAGAAACAGCCTCAATTTCAGGTCATAAACATTTTTGCATATTGGATAAAGTTGAAAATTTCATTTTGATAAAAATGTTGAAATTATCAAAATGAGATTTAAAATGATATCTCACATACCACACCACAGGAACTTCAATTTCTTTAAAATGTTATTTTGTATTGGTTTGTGGCTTACTTATTGGACCATATTGCCAATAGTTTTCTGGAAATTATTGGCAAAACCTAGTCATAAATCTGTATACATACTATGGCACCTCTGAGTGGACCATTTTACCTAAAGCACTGCACAACAAGTATAAAAAAAATCTATATTGCATTAGTACACATATATGGCTACATATTACTTTTACTTTGGTTTGTGGCATATTTATTGGACCATATTGCCAAAAGTGTCCTGGAAATTATTAGCAAAACACAGTCACAAATCTGTATGTATACTATGTCATGCTTGAGTGGACCAAGCATCAAGCTAGAGTTGACCAATTTATCTAACACACTGTACAACTAGTAAAAGTCTATTATTGTGTTAGTACACATGTAGGGTTACATTACTTTTGCAAACGCACCTCTGGCAACTTTGTCTGGGTTCGATTGAATAGACACACTTATGTGCAGTCCCATGCCGTGCCTGTCAAACTAAAACCTATGCACAATGATAAACAATACATCATACTACCCAACCTTTCTCCAGATAAACACCAAAAAAATACCAATAACACTACCCAACAAGGACAAATTAATATGCACTGCAATTATATCATGAAATGGCACTCATAAAAGATCTAGTCCAAAATAAGTCAATAGATTCCAAGTAATATAACATCTCACTAAATTTCTGATCAAAATGATGAATCATGTCAGTGGCCATCAACATTATTTGGTTCAAATTTGACTTGAGTCAATTTTGGCATGAATTCTGATCACTTAAACACACATTGAATTAACTTTGACTTGATATCTGGTCAAATTTGACTAGAACTCTGGTGAGATCTTACTTTATTTTACTTAAACCTAGTCAAATTTGACTAGACCCTTTTTAAGAGTGAACCACTGAAAACAAATCTGGCATGCCCTTCTCAGACCTACCTTGGCAACACTGAAACTTTTCAAGTAGTCTCTTGCAGACCATTCTATAAGAAGCGTAACCATCAAACTGACTGTGCATAAACCCACCTCTCTATGAAGTTACACATGTCCAGACACTGAGATGTTTAAAGGAAACAGCTACATGCCAATTCTGCCCATGCTTATTATTCGAACAATTTTGACTGCTTCAGTCATGATACTCACTGCAGGTTTGACCAATAGAGCGCTGTGCGGCTCACTAATTTGATTAGTCATTCTCTGAATATCATGATACTTTCATCATTTGCTTAGCAATATGAGCCAGCTATAAAGGAAATGTTAACCAAATATTGACAGTCAAAGCACTAGCCCAAAGGAATCATGGTCAAGTGGATATCATCATGGTAAGAGTATACCTACCTCCCCCCTCCTCGGTCACTTAAAGGTGCATTTCGTGATTCCAGCACCTTCTGTTTTATTCATTGTTCACTTGATATCCTTGAGAAAAGCTATTCACAAAATTTGAGTTGATTCTGATTTTGCGGTTTTCTGTTATGAGCAATTGCTTATTTCCCAAGGTCCCATAACAGGTCCAACATGTTTAAATGTAATTGTTCTGTCATAGCGGACAGAAAATAACCAAATTGTGAATTTCTTACAGATATGATCAAATTTGCATGTAAGATTAGGTACACATGGATTACTAAAGCTAACAGTTCATATGTATACATTTCAACTTTTTGAGGTAAGTCAGGGGGCGAGGTTGTGGATCACAGAGTGCCCCCTTTAAGGCAACAATAGTTGCTAAAAATTCAAAATTATGTAAATATTTCAAAATTATCCATTCTTATTAGCATATTTGGAATCGGCATAAAATATACATCCAAATGAGTCCACCAAAACAAGCCCCGAAACAAGCCTTGAGTACTTTTTTTTTAATTAGCATCCCAAATGACCAGTTTGTTTGCTTGTTTGCTCCTATCCACAAGTCATTGGTAATGGCTTTGTGGTGGTGTCAGGATTTGTTCAGCTAGTGTGCTGATCCGGGGCCGCGTGTATCCATGATACGGACGCTCCTAACATGGCCCGCTATTTGAGGCTGGGGCGGATTGGGAACAGTCAGGGGTTTACACCCTACTCTTATTCGACACTGACTGCGATGTACATGTACAGTTGTGACTCGCTGTACACGGGACCGACAGCTTAACGTCCCCTCCGAAGGACGGGATGCTTTCATGATCCATTTGCCCAATTCCAAGTGAACCATGGAGGAGAGCAGTATTCTGTATTTAATCAATAACTGGTATACAGATCAAATCCAGAATTGATAGTACCCGAATAAATCCCAGCAAGTGCCACGACCCCACCGGGATTAGAACCCGGGAATTTTGATGGTAAATTTGCGCCAGAGGCAAGCACCCTAACCGCTAGGCCATGCTCTCCCTGACCAGTGCAGGGTTAGAAAAGCATTTCAGTGTCCAAAATGACATGCAGCCATTTGAGAAGCCATCACAAAACCACTGAATTAAAGTGGCATAACCTATTTCTTATGAAGAATCTACCAGGTACGTAACCAGACCTGAGCCTCTGGGAGGGCAAGACTCAAGAAGTTTCCCCGATTGCTGTACCAGCTTCAAGTTTTCCAGCGAGCGAGACCCATATTTTTCCAGTCGGCTTGAAATTCTGATTCTTCTCTCTCCTTTCTTCTTTCTCTTTTCTTTCCCCTTCAAGGGCTTAGCCAGCCAGCCATGTAGGCCGTGTTTTACGCGGCCAAATTCTGAATTTCACGGCCGATTTTTTGTGTGCACAGCTTTTGATGGCCGTGCACTTTTCTTTGTGTATTTATAGTTGCTTTATTTTTCAGTGTAAATTTCCAACTTTCCAAACAACTTCGGCCCTTGTGCGGCAAGATTTAAAGCTTTCAATACATACCTCTCCAACCTCCTCAAATATCCCCTATTGCCGAGCTGTGACTTGTAATACCCTAAATTTGCATTTATATATTCTTCGATGTGGCTATCTTAACCGCATGTGCCACGTGCCAGTATACTGCTTCAACAACCTAATTGAACTATATAATGAACAGATCGGTATATATAGATATAGACACTATTTGCTAAATATAATTTGCTATGGTGTTTTCTAAATGTGAATTTGGTAAACAATGATGATTGCTTGAACATGACCAAACTCTGATGGACGTTAAATTGGTGGGATGAGAGTCCTTGATATTCTAATACCCTTACCATGCTTTCTTACACCAGTGAATATTAATGAGCAGTATATAATGACATATTTGCATATTATAGCAAAAAGTGATGAATTTCACTATACCTCATGAATGCAATGACCATTGACTCAAACTTGGTATGGGGGGGTGGGGTGGGGGGTGGGGGGGCTCGGTGGGGGCGGTGGATCAGACTCCACACTGTTTGGTTACATTCACTGAATATATCTGGTACTATAATACCCTAATTTTATTAATTTTGATCAAAATGATAATATTCACTCTAACTCATGAATACAATAATCAGTGAACTTGTAGGTTGCTGACCACAGGTTTGGTTTATCATCACTGAATAGATTGGTATACTATTGACGCTAATTGGCATATTTTAAACAAAGAGAATAATTCCCTCTGTCTCATGTATTAACTGACAAAGACTAAAACTGGTAAGATCCAGACCTAAACTGTTTGGTTACATTCAATGAATAATGGTATTAATAACCTAATTTGGCCTATTTTGTGCAAAGGCGAAGATTTCACTCTACCTCATGAATACAATAACAATAACACTTCACACTGGGAGTATGCTAGGCTTACCCTAACTTTTTTACATTCTGTAATGTGTTGGGGGGTATTATTATAACCCATTTACATATTTTGAGCAAACCACTGAAAACAAAAAACTTCACCTCAACCTCACCAATACCCAATAACAAAAGAACTTCAAACTTGGTATTGTGCTAGCCTTGGTTACTTGCACCAAATACCTCAAGTGGTATTATAATGACATGTAATTTGTATTTTGCAAGCAAAATACTTGATAATAATGCAGTAAATACAACTACATTCATTTTAACTGAGTACATATCCTCCTAAATACCCAATTGGAGTAATATTGAAACCTTGTAGAGATTTTACATGAAAGGTGCTATTTCAAAAAGGTTGCGAAATTCGGCAACCTTGGTGTTAGTGTTAAACTAGCCCTGACCCCGATCGAATTAACTTCGCGCTCCGCGCTTGTGATGTGCTCTGCTGCTAACAAAAAGTTACACACCCAATTTTTTATTTTACACACCCAATTCTCCAAATCCTGCCTAAGTCCTTGTTCCCCTTCTATTATCTTTCTCCCTCTTACACCTTTTCTCCCCTCCTTCCATTCTCCCTTCTTTCTCTCCCTCCATCCTCTTTTATTCTCTCTCCTTTACTCTTTTCCCTTCTCTTTCCCCTTTTCTTCTTTCTCCTCTCCCTTATTGTCCCCATTTTTTCTCTTCTCCATCCCCATTTAGTTGTCGGGGGGGAGGACAGTTTGACGCTGACACCACTGGGATGGGTTTATTGTACAAGCAGGGTATCATAGTGAAATCTACTAACCGTGAACACAATCCCCAAACATTTTACATAGACGGTTTCAATCATTAAAAATATCAACAATTGACCTAGTTTACATACCAACCAGAGGCAACTTAATTGTTACCGATATGAGCCAATATTCTAATATTGTTGGCTACCTTTCTTGGACCAGTAGATATTTAATATTTCAAAATGAGCGAGTTGCCTAGGAACCTTTTTGATGTAGCCTAGTAACCTCTGTTATTGTAGGACTGTGTGTGAATTCCGGCAAGTCTGATAGATTATTACTGTAATATAGAACACAACCTTATATTAGTAAGGTTTAGGATTGAGCTAGCAATTGGAGGCAGTAAGCTTACATCAACAGTATCTGCGTTTTACGGTAGTCATGAGATCCCCACTTTCAGTCAGATCTAAAATTTCAGGCAAGACCAACAGAAGTGCAGCACTTACATTGGTTTTGCACTGAAAAAGCACAGTTTATTACATTGGTCTTGCACTGAAACAAGAACAAACAATGACACAAAACAAACGTAAGTGGTCTTGCATTAAATGGAAAAATTAATTGCACATACATTATCTTTTTTGGGAATTGAAATTGTTTTAATCACTAAAATATTTTTAAAATAGTTTAAATTGTGTGCGTAAACAGCCTACTTTAAAATCCACCAATAACACAAATTTGTCAAAATGTGTTACTTAGGTTGGTCTTGCATTCTAGCTGACAAAATACACTACCTCCACCCCTGGGCAATGCCATACAACATCATATATACATGTTTCATACAGAAATACATGTTATTGTAATGTACATTTTAAGTGCACACATGCCCTGGGAGGTACTCAATACCTATGACTGTACAGGGACACCCTACCAATATGGGTCTCGATTTTAGCCTTCTGTCACTTGAACGACCCATTTGTTTCATGCAAATGTTGAGATGGGTCGCTCAATTTTTTTTTTTCTAACATTTTTAGGAAAATTAAACCAGTTTCCTATACCAGAAGCCAAAATTTCCCAAATTTGCTAGAGTTAAATTTTGAGGAAAAAAATGGCAAATTTGTGTTAACTTTGACCCAAATGCTGTATCTCTAATAGTAGCTACAGGTGAATGTACATTTTAAGTGCACACATGCCCTGGGGTGGTTACTCAACCCCTGTGACTGTACAGGGACACCCTACCAACATGGGTCTCAATTTTAGCCTTCTGGCATTTGAATGACCCATTTATTTCATGCTAATTTGAGATGGGTCACTTTTACAAAATTTTCTAAAATTTATTGGATAATTAGGTCAGTTTCCTAAACCTGGATCCAAAATCTACCAATTTGATGTACATTTTAAATTTCGAGGAAAAAATGGCAAATATGTGTTAACTTTGGCCCAAACGTTGTACCTCATTATGGGTCTCATTTTTGGCAAAAATTGGTATAGAAATTTGTCCTACTTCTAGACTTTTGGAGGCATGTCCCTACCCAAAACAAGCTTGAGACCCCCTGGGTACGCATGACCTGCTTCCTACTACATTTCCAATCATAATTCATTTACCTTGATTAACACAATCAAAGCAATCTAAAGAGAAATAATTAACATGCAATTTATTAAATAGGTCAATATTAGCACCATACCCTAACTCATTACAGCTGTAGTTTCACCGAAAGCTGACAAAAGAAAGTTGAAAAGTAATTTGTAAAGCAACTTATAATTGAGAACACACACAAATGGTGGAGAGTTTAATAAGGAATTTGATCTGTTCTCCACGGGGCATAGGAATAAGTCTGGCAAGAAATAATTGGTTTTGTGTTCCAACTATGTCGATAACCCCTATTAGTTCTGTGCATTTGCAGGGTTATTAGTCTATTATTATACTTCAAATGCCTTCAAACTATAGAGTATTGTTAGCTGCATGTAATACTTAATGCATTGTTAAGTAACTGGGATTATTATGATAAAATACAATGACATATTGGTGGAAGTTTTGGAACTGTTATAGCGATTTCAGTCTGAACATAAACATTTTCCCTGCACACTTAAAACGATTACTCATTCTGATATGGAAAATATGTCAGCCACAAGCCCTCTAAGGTAACTTTTAACTAATTTTGGTATCAAAAGGATCAACTTTTGACTTCAATTTGATCCAACTTGTGTCAAAAATTTGGCAAATTATTTTTGGTGAGCTCCCTCCTTAAAATTTTATTACTTGTACAAAATGCTGCTATATTAAAGCAATAATGGTTAATTTCTGCAGAGATTTGACGAAATACAATTTTGTTTTAACATTTCCTCTTAAGTTAAAACAAAATATTTGTCCAAAAAAAGTCACCAATTTCAGTTTAACCCCCCCCCCC
>JAMKCH010087404.1:0-12754 GCA_023653785.1 Ophioderma brevispina | reverse complement strand
AACACGTTGTGGGGCTGGGGCAAGAATCATTATTTCAAGACATATGGATTGTTTTCAACTAAACCACTTTTGGAAGAGTTTTAGGGTTTTTTAAACAAATCCAACTGTGCCAAAATCCCCCAAACCCAGTAAAATTATTTCAAGAGTAATTTATGAGTTACTTTTAATGCACACAATCACTGACTCGGAGAATTCCCGATGAATGCGGACTCAATTTTCAAACAAATCATGTTTTTTTTTTGCATATGCATAATGTTTGTCCATAAACTAATCACTGTGTGAAATAACTAAGCTCAAATCGAAGTCCTTCATGTAGAAAATTACAACTTAGTTATAAAATTCTGGATCTGGAATTGTTGTTATACACAGTATCCTATGGCACTGTTATATTGTGCATAAATGTTTACTGCATGAAAACGAAAAATCTGATTCATCTCGAACTTTGAAATTAAGCATTTTAGGTGACTATCTTTAGTTCTAGATGGCTATTTTTAATTACAACACAAAAAAATATATTTTGAAATCTCTGAGGTTGAGGATCAGGTAGTACCCTTTAAAACCAAAGTTAAATCATAAGTTTAATTATGTGCCTTTCAAATGAAAATGCTCAAGACTAACATTTTGGTTGATTGAAAAAGATATCGAGCCCAGCACCATGTGGGTGATGTACTGCATTTTACACTGTCATTATGATTAAAAACAATACTAATATCTGTAATGTTTCTCTTTTAACTGAAGATTTAAAATTTAAATTGATTTCAGTTGTCATACAAACTCTATGCAGTTAGCCTGGTAAAAAATAATCTAGCCAGCGATTCTTCACCATATTACCAAGATGGATTAAAAGATGATTGAAAGCAATTCTTCTGACTCATAATTACAAATCTGCTACACAATTTGCTCAAAATATCACATAGCCTACTCCACCTCATCAGTGGTATCTTTCAATTGGAAATTAATTGGCAAACAGGCATTTTTAAACGACCATCTCTCTCATCTCTCTTCTCACTGCATTGGTAAATATTAATGAGAGAATCAAATATTCCAAGTAACTTCATCAGTCTTAACAAATCAATTGCAGTGTCGATCTCCAGTATTCAACCCCTTGGCCAATATGAGAACAAAACTACAGTTGAGTTGCAAAAACATGAAATTTGGGGAAAGGGTATTTTTAACCCACTGACCAACACCACCCCCAATTTGCAAATTATTCATGTCCATCCATACTGCTTTTCAAAATTTGATGAGGAAGGAATATTTGATTATCTCATTAATAATCACCAATGCAGTGAAAAGAGATGTATTCATTTAAAAAAAATAATTTCATAGCAAGAAATGTTCAGGAATGAGCTAAAACATAACTTTTTACAGCTGTTCATTTTCCCAAAATAATTAGTGGCCACAAAATTTCATTATTATGAAGTTGGTTTGTCTGAGATATTGAATTTTATTTATTTAAATTGAAAGGACACATACATACATGAAAAGATGACGATTGAAAGATTAAGGGGAAAAATAAAAATAAAATACAAGGACATGATGGTGAGTCAAATCATCTCCAATGGACATAGATAGTGACACATCAGGCCTCATAAATTGATACAAAAGGAATTTAAACATTAAAAGTTTCAGAATTCTTTCTGATAATGCTTATCAATCCCTCTGCCTATTTTGTAGAATTCTTCTCTGTTGACCTAAAAGAAAGAAAATCTTGTCTGTTTACTTACAAACTACTGGAAGGAAATTTGAATCCAGCTTTATATATGCATATCTAAATGATCACTCATGAAATTAGTTTCTACATTAGTCATTCATACTTTATGGTTATGGTACTTTAACCACATATGTCTCTTAAAATTTGAAATACAAATAAAACTTGCTTATCTCCCTGGCTGACTGCAAATGGCTACCAAATGACCTTTGACCTATTGGTATGGAACTTCTACCACTACAATGACACATAAGGGGTCTTGGCTGAAAGTTGGAAGAAATGACAACCGATTAGCGTAATCGACATTATGACTTCCGGTTGACTGCGCATGTGCAGGTCAGATTCGCGGGTGAGGTCAGGAGTCCTCAACAAGATGAGGTTGCTGTAGTTCTCCAATGTGATGAATTTAGTAGTGTCAATCAATTGAAGCAAAATATTTTTTGCCAGTATATACAACATACGAAACTCAATAGCAAGGCATTTTGCGGTAATGGCAGAGTTCATCGCAATGGAAAACTACAGCAACCTTTTTATGTTTTCAAGATTTTAGGACACCAGTGATCGGTGTGATATTACCCACAATGCATCGCAAATCTAATGCCGATTTTGCTTATTAGTTTGTGACAAAGAATATTTTGAGAATAAAGGTATGGCTTTGGGAACCAGTACTCTCTTTATGACAAATTGAAACCAAGGCAATACCATTATTTTAAATATATACTCATTTTTTTCAAAATTTTCTGAAAATGTTGACTTTTTAACAATATTTGAGGCATTTTTCAGAAGAATGGGACCCATGGCTAGGGATTTCTCATGAAAATACGACCCATGTCTAGGGATTTCTCCGAAAAAAATGACCCACCGGAGCAGATCATCCCTGTATAACTTTAACATGTGAGCACCCCTCCCCCGGATGAGATCTGGTGCTATATACTTTTCTGACAGGTTATGAATATTAATGAGCTCATTTGCATATTTACAATAAAATGTGATTAATCCAAGCTGCCTCAACCCTTTAACTTGGTAGGATGATAGAGCTGATGAGTTCAGGTGATGAATAGTTCCTGCCATGCAGGTTATAAATATTAATTACCTCATTCACCAATCTAATTATGGTGGCCATCTTTATTGCATACCATGTAATTCTTTTATAACATGTTTAGGTAAATTCACAGAGTAGGCCCTACATGTAAACTGAGAATTTAGTAGTAGTTTGGTATTTTTGGTCTTGGATACCAAGTTATTGCATTGGTCCAGATAATTCTGAACATTTGGAAATAATGGGGTCCAATGGATTCCAAGTTATAGTGGGAAGTGGACTCCCAAGTAAGAAGCCTACACAGGAACCCTGCAGGAACCCTGTTACACACTATATTAAAATATACAGTCAGGTCACCCTCTTCTACCAATCCCTGGAGAGCAGTTTTTGGTTAATCCTCATTTTAGCAGATTAAGTTATATTTGGCCAAAATGAAAAGCCTAAGCCTAACCCTAAGCCAAAACTTATTTCTACTGCCCAAATCCCAACCCTAATCTTTAATTCTTAAAATCATCAGTACTCTAAATAATTTAATCTGCTAAAATGAAAGATACCCAATTTTTGTTTGTTGTAATATCCTTACATGGATTACACAAAATCTGGTATGGATAATCCTATAATCCTACAGGGAGCTGAATATTGACAGAATCATACATGAACTCTTCTTCTCCAAAATTCATTCAAAGAGCCCATCTTCTTTTCACTTCACCCAAGTGCAAAATAATTGTTACTGAAAGTGCAAAAGCTCTGAGGTTGCACAGGGACCCTGCTCCCTGGAACCCCCTGGGGTTCAACCTTAATCAAGACCCATGTCTTCTACATTTGTGTTTGTTTTCTCCATTGCCTGTTACTGAATCAATTCATTGTCAGCCATTTAAAGCAACATTCAATTCCAATCGATTTTGCCCAAAATCAAATCAAATAAGGAATGAAAATAGTGCAGTGTTAGCATCGAGTGACACTAGCTGTGAGATAGTGTATATTTTCCTTAAAAGAAATGTGTTTATAAACTTTCACATTGATTCTAAATACTGTAGCTTTCTTTAATTTTCACGACCAGTTTCTTAAAGATTGTCACTACATAGCTCTTCTCGAATAAACATAGAACTATCCCTTAGAGTACATTCATTGGTACCTGGTCTAGATAGTGTAGACTGTGCCTGGATGCAGCATTTCTTTTGGGGACTTTGAAAAAGTTGACCTTTTGGAAGAGCGGAGTTTTTGGTAAAAGTGAACCTAAACCCCCAAAATGTCCTTTTCTGGATTTTTCTTGATACCTCATCACCAAAAGTAAACTTCTTAATTGTGGTCCTTCTTATCGAAAAACTCAGCAAATATGGCCTTTCTGGCCTTTCAATCAGGGGCACCAGGGTAAAATCATAGGAGGGGCAAAACATCATGGGGAGCGAAACATTACAAGATTAACTCATATAGGTTACAAAACCCTAATTTGTATGCAATTTATTGTTTAAACCCTGTTTTTCCTGAATTTTGAAACTGTCAGGGGGCAGCCGCCCCCCTTGCCACCCACCTGGCGCTACCCCTGCTTTCAATTGATATAAAAACCTGATACTCCAGCTAAACAGGGGGTCCCAAAGATGATTGGAACATCCACCTTTAAATAAATGCTCTGAAACAATTGTTCACATTGTGCCTCTTGATTTTGCTCAATTCTCTTAAAATATCCAGTAACATCTTCATAAAGTAGTACTTGAATCTCATAGTTAACACTTCAAGAAAATTCATCATCTTTTGATTTTGTCAATCTTAAGAATGTATTCGTGTTTTGGATTCCCAAGAGTAACCAAGTTATGAGCATAATATTTGGTTTTTTTGAAATGGAGTAAACACTGAGCAGGCAGTTGGTCCCAGAAGGACTGTCACTTCAGTTCACTGGTGACAGGCTAGCCTTGTTCAAGGCGCTCTACCAACTTCATTCACTGGTTCACACGTCTGATACAAATAATGTCACTGATCATATTAGGCAGAAATCATGTGAGGAGTGGAACATATTCCCCCTCCCTAAAACTAAAGAAATAGCAATACCATGCCAAAAATTCATTTTATCAAGCACCTAATTTGATGGCTCTAATTCCACCTGGCCTAAGTTCCATGCTTGCAGTCTTCCAATAGCAAGTTCAATAAATTCCTCTCAGGCAGAGCCGTAGCATAGCCACTGCACCTGACCACAATAGGTATTTGTGGTTTTATACCCAGACTAGCAGGCTCCAAGATCCAGTGTGCACAACAGACCACCAAGGAGTATACCAATTTATTTTGTTTTATTGAATCTTTCTCTAGACAGGGTAGCCCCTTCAATGCTAAAGCACTGATTTCAAACCTGCAAACACAATGTTCAAAATAATTGAGAATAAATGTCATGTCAATAAAAAAAATTAGCAAGTCTGTCGGTTCTTAGCAGACAGCCTTGAACAAGGCTAGTGACAGGCAAACATACAGATTTCACATACAGGCAGGTGTGGGAGTTAACTGTATTTAACTCTTCTATAGTTGTTGCATCTGGTTTTAAAGCAACAGGAGGAGATTTTCTGAAAAATTAACACTTCCAAATATAGTTGGCACAAAAAGTATCTTGGCATGATTTTTGATCAGTATTGTGCCAAAGTCCAATCATTTTGAAAGTTTTTGAAATACACATTTTGTTGCCTTGGACTTGCTCTATCATTTAAAGAGACACTGGCACATTTGGAAAATAGTGCACCCTAAAGATTTTTCAAAATCGATATTTTTACATGGTTGTAAAGCTTTTATATACAAAAGCCCTCACCCGAAATGATTAAGACCAATTCAGCTTCTTTATGGGTAAACAGAACGATTTTATAATTTAACGTCGCCGGCGACGTTAAATTCAGCAGACGACGAAAATGGCTTTTAACACTTAAGAACACGCACTCCGTATGCATGTTTCTCACGCTATGTACACTGTTTGCACGGTCTATAACCTTTGTGGTTTTAATATCAGTGAGTACGAGTCAAAAATATTCATGTAATATACACATTTGTTGATTAAAGTTATGGAAAACTTAAACGTTGGCCTACAAATTACCTGGATGTCTTTATCCTCATATCAATGTCCCTATCTGTTTTGGGGTATGTTATTTTTGTGTAAAACAGTGGCGTAACGGGCCTGCCCGCTCTGAGCGGGCAAATTTCCCAGTCTTGGGAAATTTTCCCTCTCAGGGGGGTCAAAAGGCCAATTTTTCCCGGTCAGAGGGCTAAAAAACGGCTGATTTAGCATGATTTTTGCAAATTTTTTCCCGGCCAAAGTCGTCAGGGGGGGCAACCTGCCCCCCCTGCCCCCCCGCCTGTTAAGCCACTGGTGTAAAATATATCTCTGTTCTTCCAATGGCCTTGACTATCATTTGAGAGCAAATTGAAGAAATTTCATAATTTTTGAAAATGTGCCAGTGCCGCTTTAACACCTTCCTTGTAAAAAAAAAACGTGCAAAGATGGCTGAGATAGAATGCCCGAAAAATGCAAAACCCCCTCACCAAAAGTTGCACTTTATGGAGTTTTGAATGGTCACTGTGTGGTACAACACAAGAATCAGTGTGAATTGATTTTACACAAAAAGTGTTTCTGACTGAATGAGATTACTTAAGTAAGCCAACTTGTAATATTGATTTTGGTCCAGTGTTACTAGTGTCATAGTACAATATGATTTTGGTCCAAAATTGGGTTTTGCCCCAATATTTCACTTTTTCCCCCAACAAAGTTTCAATTTCCCCAACTAAACAGCTAAGATATTGTACATGTGACTGTGTACTCTAAATCCTGCCAACTAAATAAGAATTGTTACAAAATGCTAATCGTTGATAAAGTTTTGATCAAATTATGCTTCAGCAAATGATAGTGCCTTTAATATGCTTGCTGTGTATTTAGTGACTAGTGAATAATACATTATCCAATAGGCATATGTAATGGAGTAATAAATGTCACATTGATTTGTGTCACTACGGTCCACACTCTATGAACAACAATAATGGTTCTCCTTTGTCTGAATATCCAATGTTATTTATCGTGTAGTCAAGGTGGAGAGGCGGAAAATGTCAATTTCGTATTTTTTGCTTAATGGGTTGAATTTTCGTCAGCAGCATGCAAATCTAGTGGGTGGCACGAAAGGGTAACCACCCACCAGTGGTCTACTGAGATGGGGGAAATAGTGTAGTTTAGAATAAGAACCCTCCATGGTTTACTGGGGAAATACATCACCCCAAAATCGATCCACTCACCTTCAAAAACCGTCTTCTATCCTATGCCTGTTTTTTGGAACACATTTTTGCTTAAAATAGTCCTTAAATTGAAGGAAAATTGTCAAAATATTCACTTTCCAGCTACTGATAAGGCCACATTAAAAAAATCTTTTTACCTCAAAGCTCTCCAGCTAGACAAAACCTAATGCAGAATGCAATTTTACTTTTTTTTTTGAATAAATACTAATTTTTTTACTAACCTATTTTTGACAAAATAAAACACAGAAACAGAAAATTTGAAATGTGCTATTTAATACAAGTTGTTCTATGAAAGTATTGCTTTTCTGTCTTTTGTGTCCATCCACATAAGATCCTGGTTGGAGGTGCAAATCTCCTGGCGAGCAGGCAAAAAAGGGCCGATTTTGCATGATTTTCAAGCTTTTTTCTCAGCTAAAGCCCTCTGGGGTGGCAACCTGAACCCCCCCCCCTTGCCGGTTACGCTACTGTGAACAAGTATTTCAGTTAACTACAAATTGTCACAAAGATTTTTGTAGTCTACAAATTCCTTGTTATGGCCGTCCAGCAACCAGGAACATTGTGGGTAGTGATATCAAAAAGATCCTTAATATTTTAACCACAACCAATTACAACGAGAATACAACCTTAAAACTTAGAAACAGTCCGAGTCGGACCATAGTGGCAATATATTACACAGTCAGTTCCACATGATTGATAGATGTATTGCATTACCAAGCACCTGATTACCGAAGAAGATTCAAAAGAGATAATTTTAATGAACCGATGACCCTTATCATGTTTTGTTGCATATTTAACCCTCCAATAAGCACAGGTCAGCTTGGTAAACTAAAAGTCATGTAATACTGTAACATAGTCTAGAGTAATAAGGTTATATGAGAAGATCAATGTAAACTATACTGGGACATTAAAGGCTGACTCAGAGATTTCGAAATATAGCTTTTTTGTGTATTAATTAAAAATAATCAACTAGAACTAAAGATAGTCACCTAAAATGCACAATTCCAAAGTTTGAGATGAATCAGATTTTTTGTTTTGATGCAGTGAACATTTATGTGTAGTATAACAGCGCCACATAACAAAATTTCTGGATCCGGAATTTTATAACAAAGTTGCCATTTTCTATATGAAGGACTTTGATTTGAGCGAAGCTATTTCACACAGTGATTAGTATATAGACAAGCATTGTGTGCATGCAAAAAACATGATTTCTTTGAAAAATGAGGGCGCCCTCGTCAGGAAATCTCTGAGTCCGCCTTTAAGCCTCTTGTAGCTAGAGCATTATTCGCTCTCTGCAGTTTCCCCATTTGCGGGGAGAGCCTCAGACCAGCAGCAATATGAATGGGAGCATTTACGCAATAGTTTGATCAGATTCCATTCTTTCTAAACAAAACCACTGACCTTACAAGAGGTGAAAGCATTGTTATAACACTCATCTATTCCAGTGTCAGTGCAAGGTTCTGCCTGCAAATGGCGTACCGTGCAAAGGGCAATTGCTGATTTAGTCAGAGGTATTACCTACAGAGAGCAGAGTCATAGCCAGACTATAGGGTGGGATGAGGGGACAAAGTGCCCCCTCAGAATTTTTTGAGGGAAAATGGTAAAAAAAGATGAATGTTCATGCTAAATCAGCCCTTTTTTCACCCCATGCCCCACAATTGGAAACCTAAACTTTCCTCAGAAGGACCAGACTGGCTACGCATACAGAGAGAAAATGTTTTGAGTTTATGATGTTGGACCTAGAGCATCCTTCGAGAATCAAAATTACATGGTATTTTTTAAACAAATTTGTTTGCTACGGTTATTCAAAACACCAAAATTTAAATGTGGTTTGTTTTGTATTCCTTGGTGTTTTCTGTTTATTTCTTGTTGCCTAACATTCAAACATGCCTAAAATAACAGGCACTGATCATCAACACACTTGATTTCTGGGTCAAGAGGGCAGAGTCCCCTCTTGGAATTTTTTTTAAGGAATATACGAAAGGAAAATAATTATAAATATCCATGTTAAATCAAAACAAGAGCAAGAACAAAAAAGAACTAATTTGTTTACTGTGGTTTTCCAAAACAAATGCAGTCTGTTTTCTTTTGTTTGCTGTTTTTCCTGTTTATTTCCTGTTAACAAATATGTCTAACATTTTGTGTCACATCATAATATTAATTTGCAAAACACTAAAGATTGATTTTAAATCACCTTCATGGAAATTATTAAAATTAATCTGTTCAAGTGTTTCTTCCTCAAGATTTACGCATTTCTCAAAATGCAGATTTACTCTTTGAACAACAAACAATATTTCAAATGGAAGTGGTGTGTGGTACATTTTTAAAGTGTGACCAATCTACAGGATTGTTGGTTTTGTTTTAGTAATATGTACTTCAACCAATTGACCTTCTTATATTAAACTAGAGACAAATATTTTGAATATTTACAAAATTTAAAGAGACAAGATGACATTTCCAGAAAGAAGCGCCCTAATTTTTTTTTAAACCTGGTTTTTTGCATATTTGGAATGCTTAGATCACACCTGAAGTGAATAAGCCGAATACGCCTTCTTTATGTATATAATAAGATGTTGATGTATTTTTCTGAAAATCAAAGCATGGTTGATAACGATAGCAGGCAAGCTCAAAACAAGCTGCGTTTTTTGTACTTGTTTGTCCAATACATTCTCGGTATAGGTGATCAGCAACCGATCAAGTGCAATTTGAGAGAAATTCTTATCCTCCAAAAAATCTCCCGGTAACTTTCAATCTTGAGGCAAAAGAAGTTTGTCTCAGAGCTAAGTGCTGTGCTTTTTTAAAATAAGCTATGACCTATGTAATTCTTTTTTTAAATTTGCGCCATGGTGTTTTTAGAAATCATGTGCCTCTATATTCTAACCCTCTTTTATTTTCAAGGCAAAAAACAAACTTCACACAATGAAAAAACACATTATAAGAGTCCATACAGTTCCACTTTTTCATTTTCATTTGTATCATCCATGTCTTTATATGCCCTACGAAAGTATTAAAAAAATGTAAAATATGCAGTATCATAACATGTGCCTCTCCACTCTATAACCCTCTTTTATTTCAAGACAAAAATCAAACTTCACACAATAAAAAAAATACGTCCATACATTTCCACTTTTTCTTTTTTTATTTGTATGGTTCCATGTCTTTATATGCCCTACGAAGGTATAAAAAAATTTAAAAGTTCACCTTCATGGACATCTTGATCTGTGAATTTCATTGGTACTCTAACCAGTGCCATCCCGCATTTTGCTCACACTGGTTGGCAATGAAAATAAAATGGCTTGATGTCAGGGAGGAAAAAGTGTTGTCAGTTTTTAAGTTCATTAGATCCACTGATCAATCTACAAGATATTTGTATCGCTAATATAACTCGAAGTCCACAAAAACAAACTTCAACTGCTAGTTTAATCACAGCCTTTCTATGAATGTACAATACACAATACAGGGAGTACAAACTCCTCAAAATGAAGTTTGATAAATAAGATATTTTGTTAAGGAACAAATGTCATTCTCATTGTGAAATTCAGGACAAACAAACACCTGTATAAACTAGAATTATGCATGATGTGAGGCAAACAAAACAAACTGTCAAATTAGTATCTCTTGTGACAGAGTTGTTCATTCATACAATCTTCAAAGCAAGATTATTGTGTACATGATTTTTTTGCATTCCAATATTTTCACAATATTACAGTTTGTAGAAAATGTACATTTAATTTGCAGTATGTACGCTAATTATAATGCAATGTTATTACACAGGGAGATTTAGGCATTTTTTGGCAAAATTGGCAAAAATAAAATCCTCGCAAAAATATATTGCAGGCCAGACAAGTACTGCAAACAGCAGTCATACAAATGAGAATAGAATTTACCTCCTCCCTACCTCCCATAGTGGGAAGAAGCAAAGAAATATATTTTTAAAATATAGGCAAATCTATTGGAAATATGACTAGCGGCAAAGAGTTCCATATGTACCACCCCCCTTTGAAATTCACCATGTAACAACTTTTTTTTACTTGTCCTTAGTGTTGGGATATCTCTTAGGGCATGGAAGAAAGAGATAAGACCGGAACCACAACGACTTCCACAATCCGATTGAATATGTTCCATTCACCCGCCACAAAGCGAAGGGATTCAAAAACCACCTTTGATCACAATCCTTCTGCCGCAATCGATGATAGGCGAGCAATCATTAGAGCTTAGAATATTTTGAAAACCAATGTACCGAACACGTAAAAAGTTTGTAAAAGTATAGGCAGATTACAAACATGTTCCGGCGGTCTCAGGGTTGTGTAATTTGTTGTTGTTCGTTATATAAGAAGTTCAATGTACATCGTTATGCGTTCAGCTTTCCTGCCCAAGCCTGCCCAGTTTGATGACAATCAAGGGATAATAGTTTGATAATTGAAAAGTTGGACCGCGGCTGGGGGGGGGCATCTTGGCTTTTCGTTGGGCACCATGCTCGTTCCAGGACCCTCTAACATGAAATTTACTAGTTTTCAGTGAAAATATTACACCTAAACGGTACAGCAGTAATATGGCATCCTTATGTGTTTTAAATAATTTTTCACTAGTAATCATCACTAGTATTATCATACTCTCTTTTGAAATTACAACTTATTAATGTATTATAAACATCTTATTGTATGGCAAAATAATTTTTGATTAATATTGTTATAATTAATTTTCACTTGTAATGCCCATTGACATCATTATTTATCATGTGTTTTTGCTGTGGCCTATTCTATGATGAACAAATAAAAATTGATTGAAAGATTGAAGGAATTTGCAGTGAAATTATAAGCCCTGCACAGGGCCTGTTCTCACTCCGAAAAAAGATACCACATTAAAATAGCAAACTACAAGGAAAAATTACACTTGTAATAATGCAAGAAAAAAATACACACGGTTATTTTGCTGATATGTTTAGATATTTTGTCCTATTTGTATCATTGAACCAGTCACCAATCAAAACTGAATTTGCCTACCCTAGGGGACTAAACTTAATTTAATTTGAATTTGATACCCTTGCGGTAGTCCCGCATTTGCAGCTGAGTCCCTCTTTTTTTAGGAAGGAGCATGGGTTCCCGAGCAAAATCCAAGAACCCCCGGGCGTATTGATCGGTTCCATGGATGGCTATATGTTTGAGTATTCGCCGCTTCCCATGACCCGGAATCTTGCGCAACGAAGAAACAACCACGAACTGAGAATTTGCTCGAGCCAGAAATTTGAAATAGGAGCGTTTCGGGGGCTTTTTGGAATTTGGGGACCACTGGTTATGGGCATGCATACCTTCAATGATGTGCAATACCTGCATGACTGAAAATATAACACCAGCAAGAGGCGCCTCTTTACGGAAAATTTAAATTTAATAAACAGCCCCAGGCGCGGATCTAGGGAGGGGGAGTGCGCCTCCCGGTTAGTTGCTAAAAATTTTGCCAAATCAGCCCATTTTGGACAAGGTTTATCCGTCAGCCCCTCGGTAATTTTGATGTTTTCAAATCCTGGATCGCCCTGCTCCCCCCCCCCAAAAAAAATGAGGAGCTTTTGTTCTGGTATTTGTAAGTGAAAGCTACAAATGGATAAGCATTGCATTCACTTTAATTTGCTGAATGTGACATGATTAGTTATTAATCAATTTACTCAATGTGTTGTCGGAGGTCATAGTGCTTTGGATTATCAATTGGTAGACTATCAGCTTTCCTAATTAGGCCATCATCAGGATACAAAGTACAAG
>JAMKCH010087403.1:16836-31738 GCA_023653785.1 Ophioderma brevispina | reverse complement strand
CTTTGCAACACAATGGCCTATGAGGTTTAATATTATATTATATTTTTATGTGTTTTGTCTAATTTTTGCCAAATTGGTGTAGGCCTTTATTTTATGTATTTTTTGAATCAAACTACAAATCGACGGTGAAATCGCTATTCAAATAAAAACTAGAGTTTAACGGTTTTCAGCTTTCGCACTCACTTTATTCAAAGAATATAGTTTTTTGGCCACTTGCATATAAAAAACAACACACCCACACACACAACAGATGGTAAAATCAAGCAACCTGGCAAAATGAGCCAATGTTTTGTTGTTGCAAATTTAGGGCTAAGTTGAAACACAGTTTAAAACTTATTTTTTGTCAAATTTGCCATTTCAAGGCCAGTTTTTGGAATCTAAACTACACCATCTCTACCAAACCAAAATCAAGGATCCCCTGCATATGTAATATATGTTGGGTATTGTCAATAAAATCTTGGAATCTATATTAGAGGCAGTTGGTTATCCAATTTGGAAAACGTAGCCTACTTTCATCGGATTGTGCTTGCACTGAATGCTGGTATCCTCATTGGGGAAACCCTGGCATGACATGCTGGGCCTCCTTCATAATGCGGATAATGGTGCCTTGAGGGGGGGGGGGGTGGGGCCTGACACAGGCCTAGCAATGACAGGGTCTGCAAGTGTGAATTATATTTGCCTGTCACCAATCTGAGTGTTCTACCCTAATGGCCCCCATAGGGAGCAACTATTTTCAGACATACTTCATCATGATGCCCTTTGCGTAGACAAAATAGAAGGTGAGAAGTGCATGGGCCATCACCTTTTATAAAGGCCAGTAAGTAATAATCGGTAGATTAGGGGGTGGTAGGCATTGTGGGATATGGAGATCCTTTACCGACGTAGATGAGATATCGATGGGACCCAAAGAAATTTGGTCCTTTGCGTGAGTTTGAAAAGTTTCTAAAAAAATAGTTATTTTCATTTTTTTCCCCAAAAATTCGGTGTCTTTGGGTGGCAGTGGTAAAATTTACCAAAAATATGGGTCTGGGTTGACAAAAGCTGAAAATAGAGGTCTTCAAAAGGATGGGAGTGTGTTGTTTATATGGGATTTTGGTTTAGATGGTCGGACTCTTACACTTCAGTCTTTTCAGGATGATTACAAATGTCCATAAACAATGTAAACCATTCACTTGGAAGCGTTGGAGAATGATCAAACCAGTGTACAATCAGGGGAATTGGTAGCTTAAGGTTGGTGGATATTGAGGGCTCTCATTGAGCTGACAGTGGGGGTCAACGTGCCCAACCTTTCCTTTCCTCGATGGATGTCCCCTGGACAATCCTAGCATTTTGGAAAGACAATCAAGTTTCAGCCACACAAATAAATTCAATGGCTCCAGGCAGTTGCTCAGTGCCATGGTAACTGGTTTTGCTTGGAGCCCATGTGGAATGCTTTATTGAGCCCAGGGGAAAAATTTAACACTTGAACCCGTGTTCTGTTTGGTTTGTGAAGAAGTGTAGGGATTATTGGTGAGTGTTTGGTGTTGGGTAACACGAAGGACAGGCAGGCTAATATGCTTTTGGGGTCAATAGGGGGAGAAGTAAGATCTGGTAGAATATGAAGAGGGTTCCCTCTCCCTCCCCAGTTGGCTACAATATGGCAATTTACATGAGATTTTATGAGGACAATTTCGATTTGCATGTTGAGTGTTGTAGAGCATATGAAGCCAAATAAGCTAGAAAAGCGAGGGGGCTATTGCTGAAGGGTGCGAATGTCTGTGTATATGGTGTGTCGTTCCAGTAGGTTGGTTTAGGTTTTGTTTTTCACACTCCTGATGTTTTTAAAGTTTTAAGTCAGATTTAAATTGGACTTGGGGTTAAGGTGCAATAGGGGTTCCTTCATATGTGGGATGATGTCAAAGTCATGGACCAAGGGCAAAGGTCATCTGCGCGTCTGTTTCCAAGAAGGCTATCTTGCAGGGGGATGACGCAAGTTACTTGCAATATTTTTAATTGTGGCAGATTAATTTTAAAACTATGAACAATAAATTGACTCAGGTCATAACAAAGTATCAAAAGCTAGATTAAGTGATGAGACAGGATGAATATTTATTAATATTTCCATGGAGATGCCAAGAAAAAAAAGTGCACTTGCCAGACCCTTGAAACCGGCACCTCAATTTATGACTAGACGGAGCTATTATGAATTAAGCTAAATTCACGCATGAGGAGGGCTAAGATATCATCTATAGGTGTCCGGTCCTAAAGGTGTCCATCGATGAGAAGGAAGTTACACCAGGGGGGGGGGCACGGTCAATGACATGGGGATTGGGGCTATCATGTGCAAAGATTGTGAACAATACGTGCGTAACTAAAAGTTGGACATGGGATATTCTATGCGCGACCCAAAGAAACATGTAAAAAGGGTTATTTCTCAAGATAGTGCACAATATGTGCATAACATGCAAAAGGGTATGGTAGCAATCTGGAAAAAGGGTTAGGCCTATACTTTGACGCATTTCAATGAACCAGTACCTTGAACTTAAAATGATTGGGAACCCTGAGTTTTGGTATAAAATTCAGCTCGTGTGTAAATAAGCTATTTCGGACAGCTTAGCTACACAGAAAACAATTTCATAGAAATCAATTACAAGTCTTCATATTTAGGGGGTCAAATATTGCAAACTTGAAAGGGTAGGATTTACACTTGCCATCTTTGTTTGGGTGCGTTTTAAACGATCAAGTAACTTATTTAGAAGTACTTTTTGGAACCCCCTGTTGGCATGATACTTTCCCTACAGGGAAGTTAACAAAAGAACATCTATCTATTAAACTTTTGATGATCATGAAAGAAATTGTCTCCAAGCTGAAATATTTACAACAATCCAAACAGCATCCGTGGTTGAAAACAATATTTGTGGCGTTAGTCATCGAAGCGCACCAATGCAACTCCCTCCATTATGGGGCTTGTCACAACGACCAATCTAGTGTGAGAAATACTAGGTTTAGAGGCAAACAATGAGTGTGCTTGTCACTGGATTGTCCAGATTTAATACATATCAAAGAGGCAAAGGGCCTACATCTAAAATAATATGTTGATGTGTTAAATTGCTGTAAGCATGAATTGTACAAATTTGTTAAAGTAATTGGTTTATGTGACAAGTTGATTTTTTTCAGGCTAGCCCAAGTCAGGAAGTCATGCATTTGAAATAAAATAGCATTGTGTTGTATAGTTCTAATAAGTGATGGATAAATAGTTGACAACAAAAATAGTGACCTCAATAGTGGTCTCAGTATCATAAGAATTTTTATTAGGCTTATGATATTTTGCACAACGAAACAAAACAAAACAGATTTTTAACTTAAGGTGGGAAGAGGGGTAATTTTAGAAAGAAATTGTTGGCTGGTTTCCACTCAAAAATTTGATGTTTTGACTTCTCTAAAGCTTCTTTCCTTCCCAAAACTTTTTATTTGGATGGCTGTTTGCATTAGAGCACAGTGGATGTAGCTACTGAGAACTTATGAAATCTGTTTCGCAAAATATCAGGTCCTATATAGGAGGTGATATTTGCGAAACAGATTTTGTTGGTAGATTTCCACTGAAAGATTTGATGTTTTGACTTGTTCAATGCTTCTTTTTCCTCAAATACCTTTCATTTAAATGATTATTTGCATGAGGGTGCAGATGATGTAGTTATTAAAGGGGCATTTCGTGATCCACAGCCTCGTCCCCCCAAACTTACCTAAAAAAGTTGAGATTTTCATATCATCTGAACCGTTAACAGACAGAAATTATAGCACAGTGGCCTATGGGACCGTGGGAAACATGCATTTGCTCATAACACAAAACCGCAAAGTCGGGATCAGCTAAAAAGTTGTGAATAAGTTTTTCTCAAGGATATCTAGTGAACAATGAATAAAACAGAAGGTGCTGGAATTACGAAATGCACCTTTAATATAATTTTAAATAGGCTTGCCATTAGCTCAATCTTACTCACAATATCTCATTCCATTGATTTCTCATGGGTTGACCCTCCCCCCAAACCCCAAAGAGGAGAGGGACTCATTGCCATCTAATACATGTAATAAAGATCTTGAAAGTTTAGTGTAAGGCCAAAATTTGTTTTTGTTTAATCACCAGAAAATGTTAAATACACTTAATAACTATTAGCTCAATTATCACATTGATTTGTATCATAGATTTCTCATGGGTTGACCCACCATCTAATGCCATCTAATATGTAATAAAGATCTTGAAAGATCTCTAATTTGTGGACTTGAAATTGAGGTCAGTCAACAAACTAAATGGCACCAGACTCTGAAAAAGCACAAGCCCAAGCTTCTCCATACAAAAGAGGACTAATTCACCGTGAACTGCAATTCAAAAATAACGACTTCGTCCAATCAAACCATGCTATATTTACCATTGTCATGGATCCTAATTACAATTCCTGATTCTGCTTTGTTCTGCCGATGCATTCAATTAAAACAAAATGGCAGACGCCTAAATGCTTGGAGTGATATATTTACATCGGTTTTGGTCTACACCAGATCATTTCTTTGAGGCATTAAGCCTATTTGTAGCATTCTAGGGCCATTACTACCCTCAATGTTGACTGTGGTATTTTAAACGAGATCGGGGATAGACTTGCTCAAAACTTTAATCGGAAGATGAGTGTTGAGCACATCGGTATGATTATTAGTTTTTTTAGGAAAAGTTCATGAAATTAGTTGCTGGACTGAGTACCGTAACCATTCTGGTTTGCCACACTCAAGTATCAGTATGCATGTCAAATTTCTCATAAACATTGATACTGTCATTTCCATAGTATGCATGGATATTTATATTAGGCCTATCAAAAATTTAATTGTTTAAAAGATGATTAACACAGTTAAGGGCATGTAAAGGCATGTCACAAAGAGATTTACCGAGAGTGATAAAAACACCACACCAATATTAGAAGAACCCTTGTGGCAAAATCACGACAAGTACATGTACATGCATATTATTTTTTTCAGAATCTACATGCATGCTCTACAACTTTTTCCCCAATTTTTCCTTTCTTTTGATTTATAAATCACAAATTATGTTAGCCAAGCCCTACTTGGGAATAATAGAATACTAGTATCATACCAGAGTGGGTCTTGTAGGATTTTTTGTCTCCATAATTTCAATTGAATTGTGCATGCCTGGAAAGAGTGAGAATTTGAGAACCACATTCCCAGGAAATTTCCTTATTTGGAGGGAAAGCTTTGTCCTTTAAATAAAGAAATACAAATTTAAGCGAAATTTTTTATATCTTGGAGGGAACTTTTGACTGTATTCCCAGGAAATTTGCCATTTTCCAGCCCTGATTAAAGGGGCATTTCGTGATCCACAACCTCGTTTCCCCCCTCCCCGACAGAACTTGAGATTGTTATATCATCTGAACCATTAACTCTTAGTAATCCATGTGTACCTATTCTTATGCACAAATTCGGTTGTATCTGTAAGAAATTCGCAATTTTTTATTACAGCACACTGGCCATGGGACCGTGGCCCGTGGGAAACAAGCAATTGCCCATAACACAAAATCGCAAGATCGGAATCAACTCAAACTTTATGAATAAGTTTTTTTCAAGGATATCTAGTGAACAATGAATAAAACAGAAGGTGCTGAAATCACAAAATGCACCTTTAAATAACAACATTTTAACTCATTATTTTTGCATTTCCAAAGGTTTGCTTGACATACTATACTAGCACATGCAGATGCATTATCCATACAGAAGTTATTATTTGAAAATGCCATGCATCAAATAATGGGGGTTAGAGGTCAAAGACCTATTTTTAGTATTGATTTAAAGGCTGACTCGGAGATTTCCCAATGAGGGCGTGCTCATTTTCAAACAAATCATGTTTTTTGCATATACATAATGCTTGTCCATATAATAATCACTGTGTGAAATAACTAAGCTCAAATCGAAGTCCTTCATATAGAAAATCACAACTTTGTTATAAAATTCTGGATCCGGAAATTTTGTTATACACGGTATCCTATGGCACTGTCATCCTATGCATAAACGTTTACTACATGAAAATGAAACATCCAATTCATCTCTAACTATAGAATTGAGCATTTTAAGGTTACTATCTTTATTTCTAGTCTATTTTTAATTTCTACACGAAAATATTATATTTCGAAATCTCAGAGTCAACCTTTAATTTAAAACTTAACAAAAAAAAAAGTAAAATAAACAAACAAAAACAGGACCAAACTGCAACTTGTCAATTCCATGTTAGCACTTTTTTCCCATCAGGTCTTGTAGCCAAACCATTCGTCATCGGTAAAGTTGAAGGCGTGTCAGTTGATGATATGGAGTAATAAGATCCACAAAGCTTCAGATGCCTTCTCCTCAATTAGACAACTTCTTAGATTTCATCCCCTCCAGGCCTGGCACTTTCGTTATAAACTCCTCGCTAGTTTTCAATAGCCTGTATTTGCATTTTTATTGGACAATTTAGCCAGCACACATGGAAATTGAACTTGGTTGTAATGGCATGGGGCTCACTGTGTAAACAAAAACAGGCCCAGTTTGCCACTTCATTACATGTTTGTGCCAAAATTTCTGGAGATGGAAAAAGTGTGTGGGACTGAAATATAAATATGCTGGTGGATTTATGGGTAATTACTTGCTGTAGGTGTTGAATTTGGCACCTTTAAAGTTTTCAGGAATTTACTTGTATAAACTTGTGATACTCATCAGCTACAGTTTCCTTTGCAGGCAGGGTTGTTGCTAGCACATTTTTAGTGGTGGGTGTTATTTAACAAAAATTTGACATTTTATAATGTTATGCCTAAAATTGTCAAACTTTGCATATAATGATTAAAAATGTCAATTTTTTGCTCTTTGAGTGGTGGGCTCTAGAGTTAAAATTGGTGTTTAGTGGTGGGCTCTGAAGCTCAGTCGTGGGCTCTGCCGCCCACCACCGCCCACTGTAGCTACATCCCTGTTTGCAGGGTTTCAGTAGGATTGGAATCCAAGTGTGTGTTGCTTCAAAATGTCTTTCTAGGCACACTTTGGTTAATGCTATTCTCCTCATAACTTTATTTATTAGACATTTTGATTCCGTATTTACTCCCCTGGTATAAAGCTGACCCTTATTTTTTGAGTAAAATCTTACCTATCAATCAATTTATTTCACTATGCAAGCAGCGATACAAAGTTTATGATGTATAAGTATACAAGCATAGCAGGTAAACCAAACAGAGCATAGCTCGAAATAATGGTCACCCAAAAAATACATAATGTAACAAGTGAAATTTACATAGAACTGAAATACGGCGAACAAAACAGGACTAAAGACACAAGATGGGACAAAAGTGCAGACAAGACAGGACAAAACAGGTGGGACATGGACACTGGCAGCCAGTAGAAAAATTTAGGGGAGGAAAAAGCAGTTAATAATGGGCAATGGTATCAGTCTTATACTTTGATTTAAAAGAGTGAATAGATCTAGAGTCACAAATTGTTTTGGGGATAGAGTTCCATAATAAAGGTCCTTGCGTTTTAATGGCGTTTCTTGCGAGATCGGTGTGAAATACAGATGGTCTATAATTTTGAGATTGTCTTGTTCCATACTCATGGATTGTATTTGTTTTGATGAAGTAGTTAGAGAAAATTTCGGGTAATAAATTGTTATATTTGTACATAAAAGCGCAACTTGAAGTTTATGAATATCATGAACAGTGAGTGTTTTTAGATCAGCAAATAAAGGAGGGGTATGTGCTAAAAAGGGGGAATTTGTACAAATGCGAATGATTGCCTTTTGCCTAATATGGATGGTGTTCAAAAATGAATTATTTAGATTTCCCCAGATTATATTACAGTACATAATAATGAGGTAGTACAAGACTATTGTAAATTGTGAAAATTGTATTAGAAGGAAGAACACCTTTAAGGCGATACAAAATTCCTGTATATTTTGAGACAATATTGGAAATGTAAGTTGTGTGTTGCTTCCAGGTGAGACATTCATCTATTATACCTTTATGGGGATGGGCTTAAACCAGAGTGGTTATGGTAATCTGAGTATATAATTCCATCTCTGAATCCCTGTGATACTGTAAAAATTGTCTAATGATTAAAGGGGCATTTTGTGATCCACAGCCTTGTCCCCCTGACTTGCCTCCAAAAAGTTTAGAATTTATTTCATCTGAACCGTTGGGCAATGTATTGCATGTGTACCCAATCTGACGTGCAAATTTGATCGCCTCTGCAAGATATTCACAATTTTGTATTTTCTGCCTGTAAATGGACAGAAATTACAGTGGTCTATGAAACAATATGATACAAACATTTGCTCTTAACACCAAAACGCAAGATCATAATCAACTGAAATTTTGGGAATAAGCTTTTCTCAAGGATATCTAGTGAAACAGACAAAACAGAAGGTGCTAGAATCACAAAATGCACCTTTAAGTAAAACATTTTCAGATAAAAGTGCCCAAACTTTGAACAGTTGGGTGATACCATCTGAACATCAAGCCCCACAATTCCTTGTCATCAAAATTAGTCTGTACTTGTCTGGAGAAACCAATTCTGAAATTATAATCTTGACAAGAAGTCATAGCACAGCTCAAAGTCATCTTATGGATGAGATGTCTTTTACCAGGTTCCCGCATTTCCCCCTCACAGTCCCGTGCGGTATCAATTTCCACTAACAGGAGAAGCCCCATGGCCTGATGAAAAATTGGCAATATCAATTTCATGCTCAGATCATGGCCCTCCAAGACCCAATCAAAATACCCACTCGTGGGATGCTGATAGGTGCGCAGGTAATATGAGAATCGTCAGGATGACTTGTTTCTTTTGTATTTAGTTTCTCATCAGAAGTTGTTTCGAATCAATCCCATAACGCATTGCAATGTGCCTGTACTGCACTGTACTAAACATGTGTATTTAAGATAAATTGTTCAAGAACCACAAGACATTTCATGAGCTTGCTAAAAATTCCTAAAGTACCAGTACTGTACTAGCATTTTGTTTGCTCAAATATGTGTAAAAGTCAGGGTTTTTATGTGTCAAGAAAAGGATTTTTGTCATATCACATGACCTTATTGAGGTGAAATTTCCCAAAAATGGTGCATTGTGGGATGAACTCAAAGCAGCCTCCAGTCTCTCCTGATTGGATTAAGTTTTTATGTCAGTCTTTGGCAATATGGATGTTGCTTTGAGAAAAAGGAAATTACATTTAAAAAAAATATTGTCTTGCATTTCAAATATTCAGTGGGGATTCTTCAGCAGCAAAAAGAGCTTGTAATAAGATGCTTTGTCTTACATTTTTCTATAAGTTCACCAATTTTAATGAGGAAGACCTTATGGCTCTATGGTCTGTGTGTGTCTTAGCCTCTGTTTGTCTGACAAACTGCAGTGTATTTGTGTGACTTTTTTTCTTATGCACTTTATTCCGTCATTGCTTGCAGTCTAATTTTCAGTCTTGTGTGTCTATAAAGGGGCATTTCGTGATCCACAGCCTCGTCCCCCCGACTTACCTAAAAAATTTTGAGATTTTTATATCATCTGAAACGTTAGCCTTAGTAATCCACGTGTGCCCAATCTTACGTGCAAATTCGGTCGCATCTGTAAGAAATTTGCAATTTTGTATAATTTTCTGTCCGTAAACGGACAGAAATTACAACACAGTAGCCTATGGGACCGTGGGAAATGAGCAATTGCTCATAACACAAAACCGCAAGATCGGGATCAGCTCAAATTTTGAGAATGAGCTTTTTCTCAAGGATATCTAGTGATCAATGAATAAGACAGAAGGTGCTGAAATAACGAAATGCACCTTTAAAAAAAAAGACACAAGTATACTCTTGTTAATTTCTGTGTCTGTCTGTCTGTCTGTCTGTCTGTCATTGAGTAAAATGCAATCATTCTCACCCTCAATCCGAAAAGTTTAGGCTATACTTTTCTAACCACATGTATGGAGTAATGTCACAGTGAGACAGCTGAATTTTGCTACATTTCACTTGTGTATTGGTTTGAGAAATAAACCTTTTCGGTTGATTTTTGTGTGAAACCCAAATCGTCAAAGTAATGTGAATTTCTAATGGTGGGACACAAATTTGCAAAGTTTGCAGGTTATTAAGCTAAAAAAAGAAGAAAAAAATAAAACCTGCTTCAAATAGATCCTAAAAAAAGATGGCCGTGGTCAGTTAGGATTAAAAAAATCATTCCAAAAGTTGGAGCAGAAAAACATCCACCTTCTTGTGTTCACATGATGATGAGATGCACTATGCTCCACCTTATTGCAACCCCTTAAAGAGACACTGGCACATTTGAAAAATAGGGTGCCCTCATGATTTTTCAAAATTGATATTTTTGCATGTTGTAAAGCTTTTAGCCCTCACCTGAAATTATTAAGCCTAAATCAGCACGCTTGTGGGTAAACAGAACGATTTCATAATTAATGTCGCCGGTGACATTTATTCAGCAGACGATGGAAATGGCGTTTAACACAAGAAAACACACGCCAGAGCCTGATTCCCATGGCATGAACCCTGTTTGACCGGTCTATGACCTTTGTGGTTTTAATATCAATGAGTACGAGTCTATGATATTCATGTAAAAGACATATTTGTTGATTAAAGTTACGGCAAACTTAAATCAACAAATTACCTGGATCTGGATGTCTTTAGCCTCTTATTAATGTCCCTATCTGTTTTATTAATGTCCCTATCTGTTTTGTGGTATGTTATTTTTATATGTAAAATATATCTCTATTCCTTCATTGGCCTAGACTATCATTTGTGATCAAATTGAAGAAATTTCATATTTTGTGAAAATGTGCCAGTGCCGCTTGAAAGAAGAAAAATTCCCCCGGCTCATAACCAAGAAAATATTACAACAATGTAATAAGCAACTCTTCTTATTCTACATTATGAATCACCAAAGCAGTCATATCATTTTTTTCCTTTTGTGCTTTTAGCTACACTCGGCTCAAAAAGAATTCCCTAAATCCCAAGTCTTTTTAACGAACACATCGGCAAAGTAAACTTAACAATAAATATGAGCTATGTAATACATGGCCATTAGGCACGGTGCTTACAATAATAGTCTCCTATCTGAAATAACTGGGCTGTATATGGATCCAGGCTATTTGAGATATATCTCTAAATGCATTATCGTGTCTCGACGCGGAGTGAGGAGAAAAGAAAATGAATGCTTAATTTTGCTGCCCTTATAATTTTACTCACTTGGAGTTGATAGTTACATATCAAACTTAATTTGGATATGCCGCTTGAAGATAGGTTTTGGGTAACAGAGCAGAAAAAAAGGTAGATTTGGGACTTTATGAAATTAAGTGTTTGACTTCTGAGTGTGTGTTGTGTGTGTATTTATGTATGGATTGGGGCTGGGGGCATCTACTGGTGTGTATGTACATGCTGGTAACCATGTACAGCTACATTTAAGCTTGAACAACAGAGGGTGTTTTGAATAAATCCCATAATGCATTGCAATGTGCCTATACTGTAATGTACTAAACATATGTCAGTAGGGATAAAAAGTGTTCAAGAAGTTGAAGGACCACTAAGCACTTTGTGGGCTAAAATGGGTGTAAAAGTCAGGGTTTTTATGTGTTAAGAATAGGATTTTGTGGGATCACATGACCCTATTAAGGTGAAATTTCCTAAAACTAGTGCATTGTGGGATTGACTCAAAACACCATTTGTTTGGACAATATAAAGTCCTAAAAGGTCCAATCTACCTAAAGTGAACAAAAATTACATAATTTTTTAATATGTCATATTTTTGGAAGGTGGCATTGTCTGCCGCGTAACTTTCCCATTGGTTTCTACAGTGACGTGATGGAGATATGGCAAAAGCAAAGTGATCGCTATCAGCATATAAGGAGTTATCATTTATTATTTAATTATGTGAATATGTAAAATATTAAACAGGAAAAATATTCATAATTAATGGGTTTTAATTAATATTTCTTATGACACTCCCATTGGTGAATGGTGGACAAGGGGGTTCCTAGGAACCCACACTTTCTTATCTAATTAATGGGGCCATGGATTTTAATATTTTTTCATGAAAAGATGCGTACATCCAAAAGTTAGTGATATATAGAATATGAGTCGGAAAAAATATATCGTAAAACTGGCAAAACTTAATTTGCCGGTCCCTAGAAACCCCTTGTCCACAAAATTAACAGCATCAGTGTTGCCTAATTAACCAGACTTGTATGCCAACACAATCGGAGCCCACGTGGTATGCCACTGTTCATTTCAGATTTAAAGGTGCAACGAGAGATTTCACATATCAGGTGTCCCTAAAAAAATCGAAAAGTACTGATTTTTGCCCTGATGTAAAGCTTTCCATAAAAATATTCCCATCTAAAAGGATTAAGCTGAGAAATGTTTCTTTGGTACACAAATTATGAAATTTCTAATTTCGTATAGGAGCAAATTTCAACCTATTGAAATATAAGAAAATCAAAAACTTTTTTTTCTCTCTTTTAAGACATTTCTATCTAGCCAAATGCAAAGTAAGAAATCTATTGAGTGTCTAATCTATATGAAATTACTATTATGACACAATATTTGGGTGTCTCAAAATCTCTCGTTGCACCTTTAAGTCTGATGGAGGGCATAAGTCACATAATATCTCCTCCAATACCTTTCAATTTGCTCCGCTCTACCAACTGTAATGTCGACAAAAATTAGAATTTGAATTTAAAAAAAAGCTTGACTAAGAATATTCTATCACTTTACAGTATATGTAATTATTGATAGGCATGAGTATTTTATTGAGAATAGAAGCTCTTGGCAAATTGCACTTGCATGCATATTGATGACTTTGATCATGAAATAAACATGCAGCGCAAAAATATTAATTGTACATCATAACGTTAGCTAAATCTTTCATCCCTCAAATTGTGTCCCCTCTGGCTGTACATATAGGTGAGAGCGAGCCGTAGTATTCCCTAGCGATTGCCGTTTTAATCCCGAGGCGCGTCTAGTACCTGTACGATCCGTTTTACCGTGTGAGATGTCTGGCACATTTTCATTGTGCGAAAAAAGCTACAAACAATCGTGTCTTCTGATTAGATACACTGTGTAAGATTTTTTTCCAAGCTGTTTTCCTTTCAAATGATCTGCCAAAATAATAGTTCTGAAAAGACCCGTGGCTATGAGAATCAGCTAAACACAAAAATGGGCTTAATTACATTTAGCCAAGGTATAAGTTGTCATTTCTCATTAGCGTCGTATACTCAACAGAAAAAGACATCTTGTATTTATCAGTGTATTGATAATGAACTTGTAAAAGCTTTTGTGATTTGACTTAGTCTATACCAATTCAAATATTTTCATATCGTTTTTTTGACGATATATGGTTAAGAATTCAGGGGTGACTTTACTCAGTGCTGCCTGAAATGAGGAATCCACAATGTCTCATATTATGCCTTTCAGTGGCTGTAGGTTGGGATGTAAAATAAAGTTGCGCCGTTTCTAATAGAAACACATTATGACCGTGATTAAGTTTTCGTAAGTAGCCAAATCTCTGGGTTGAACAGCTGTGAGACTAGGGATTTTTTTAACCACGAGAATGATTAATCTACTTAGGGATCAGTCATTATTTACACCAAGAGGAAATGGAAGAATTCAACTTTTTTTGTCAAAAAATTTCACATTCCCCCTTGGCTTCCATTTTGAAAATGTTGTTTCCCCCTTATTTTATGAAATTTCTCTATTTAAAAGTTCATGTTCTCTTTTCTTGTTCACCAATTTCTTTTTTCAGATTCCACCTCTAATCCTGTATCCCCCTCAAATCCCACATTCCCCCACATAAATAATGACTCGCCCCTTCCTAACTTCCTTTATACATTGAAACCCATTAATGCCAAGCAGATACTATTCCTTGATATGGAATTTATATTGCTCAGCTTTTAACATTGTTATTTTCTACTTTTGGAACAATTCTCATTTTGACATTCTCAACTGTTTATTCACAGGAATTTCCCCCAAAGCACAGCAGCCCAAATCCACATACTAGGTCCAGGGGGACAGAGGACCCATGGACGACCCATGAATAAAGTCTTTTAAGCTGTTTTCACAGAAAACACCACAGTTTGAATATTTTCTTTTTTGTCTCCTTTCAGAATCCCTTCTGGCAATGTGTGAACACATCAGCTCCCGGTGAGTACACATTTTTTGTCTCCAAGTCAAACAAATAAAATGTGAGATGAGGATAAAATTCCCATTAGTTTTGCCACCATATTGATATCATCATCATTTCTTGGTCTGGGTTTTGGAGGATCAAGCCAGCACAATGTAAAGTTGATGGTGGGATTAGGTATCATGGGACAAATGCAAGATCATATTAAGCCTTTCGGACCGATAGAACACCTGAGCGTTTCTTGCAAATAGGCCTAAATAAATACTTGAAAATACATTCAGATACTATTTTGGTATCTCAAATGTGGAACAATCCAAAAGATGAAGTTTGGTATAATTTTCACGTTTATAATGTGCTTTACATCTTTGGGCAAGGCGTTTTGCCATGGAGAATGCATGTGAATTGCTATGCTGAGAGATCTAGACATGTCTTTAGGTGACAGTTCAAAAATGAAATCCTAAAATTAAATTCGGGTCGAAAGGTTTAACATCACATGGTCTTTTTAAAGGGGGATGACCCGATTTTGAGTATAAAGTTTTCATCTTGATAGAATGGCCTTTACCCCAAAACCCCATCTGTAAAGTTTTGCGCTGATATTTCATTTTTCAACACATTTTGATGCGAGAGCTAAAAACATGATTTTATAATCCCCATGTAAAGTACTGTGTAAAAATAATATTGGTCAACCAAAATGGAGCACATTTTCAACATGGAATCAATTAAAAAATTTGACCCCTGTGTAATCTTT
>JAMKCH010087402.1:5433-33864 GCA_023653785.1 Ophioderma brevispina | reverse complement strand
TAGTAAATACTTATAGTGAATAGTAAAAGTAAAAGCATTTGCTAGTCAAGTAAAAGTAAAAGTAAAAGCATATGCTAGATTTGGTATGCATAACCTTTACCTTTTACTTCGTAGTAAATGCTAGTACTTGCCTAGTATTTACTTATGAATTCAGTAAATCCTTGTGGTCAGACTATAGAACTCTTGCACAAAAGGCCATTCATATCATATAGATGTCCTTGAGATATGCTTCACCAGTTATCTAACAGACTTTCCATCTGCCACAGCTGTATTGACAATTATGTTTCTTTTTGGATATGCCTTGTGCATTGTATGTGGAGGACCAACCTCACAAAGATTTGAATTAATAACCTTTCCTGTAATTTCACTAACAATAAATGAGCACAGAATGCATTATACGTGTAACTCGGCCATTTTGCATGTAGGTGGTATGTTATCGACACATATGTATTAGTATACGGCCAAGGTAGCTCTGTAGCTACCTTGGAATTTCAAGCATCTACTAGGAAAACTCTAGTAAATACTTGGTTTTATGCATATCAATGGAAGTATTTACTACTTTTCAAGTAAAAGGTTGTTGAGCAAATGCTAGTAGTAAAAGCTGTTAGTAAAAGCTTCTACTACATTTTATGCATATACATTGAAGTAAATACTTACATTTTTAAGTAAATAGTATTTACTACTTTTTATGCATACGGGCCCTTGTTTGTGTTTTACCTTTCTTCGAAGAAAATCGTCTGTAATAAACCCAGATCCATATTGCACCCAGTATTCGAAAACATACTCGTTTCTGTAGCCCATGGTCTGGACACCTGATACAGTATGTGGGTTGATCAGGTCAATCCGGATCCAGCTGTCTTGATGACCATCAGATTGAGGTACCCAGCAACTATCATGATCCAATCGTCCATGGTGGGCCTTGGACTCTTCGCCTGCAAAAAAGTCCCAGAATGAAGAGGCCGTAATCTGAGCATCAGCTATGGTGCCATCCTCCATACCCAGCGCAACTTGATGGCAAACTGTGCGTTGTGGGGAAAAAGAAGAGAAACACAATTATGATGATGAAGCGACCGTTTAATCCTCCTATCGTTTGATTGTATACTAACAAGGTGTAGAAGTAATTTATAGTCCGCCGTACTCACAGTCCGGCTACAAATTACGGTAAAGAATAGTGCAATCAATTCAGACGCTTTATTCCGTTATCGTCTACGGACCCTGAACTGTGGCTCCCGGCGGACTATATCTGTTTTCACACCGCTCTTCCGAGGGAGCACCTGTCCGGTCAGTTAACCCTTGTCTTACCAAGCTCTTTTTTCATAATTCGTTATAAAACACGCGATGCTTACACTTAGAAAAAGGTTTACATAGCTGTAATTCTTATGCACGCACAGAACACTATCATTTTCATGTAAAAGTTTACATAACATGTGTTATGTAAAATTGTACTTGTTAGTCTTGTTTTAGTTAAATATTACTAAACTAATATGTAAAAATACACATTAGGTATGTACATTGATTTACCAAAAATTATGGAACTAAATAAGAGCCTAATGTTATGTCAAATTTCCAATATCATGGTTTTAGACAACGTTTCCAATTATTTGAGAATTGACCGAGAAAGCCGACTCGAACCAGCGCACCTCGCCCTTAAGACTGCCAATGCATAACCGAGCATACAACAAATGTAAGGACTAATTAGCCCGTATTATTATGAAAATGGAACGTTGCGTGACGTCAGAATATTTAGAACAAGGCCAATGTGTGGAATCATTGGAGGAAATTGTTATTTACGTGTAGAGTGTTGTTGTATAGAAGCTGCAAAAGTCCCCACTGCGCCATGCGTAAAGATGGGTGTAGCAATAAAACCAATCTTCATTGCTGGTTTAACTTCCCCCATCAAAAATAGGAATTATGAGTGAAGCATCGGAACATTTCCTGCCATTGTTCCGTATCTAGTTTTTTCTCTTTTAGCCTTTAGTCACTACAGTTTGGCGAGAGTAACATTTCTAAACTTCTCCTTCTATCTATCTCAAACATTTGGTCCTAAAGTAGACACATTAATGACAAAAACCTTGACGGTTTTTGAATCCTTTTTATTGGTACCATATTTGAATTGCCACGGTATGTAATAAACATTCCGCGTTCATTATGCCACAGATTTCAACACTTAAGAACTTCTTGACTGTTTTCTGCATTGTTCACCCTGGTCGATTGCAGCCCCGAGCGGGAGATGTCTTGCACACGGAACTGCTATATAATGCTTCATTAATTATGGCCCGCTATGTGTCCAAGCCATCACTCGCACTATCAAACACGGAGGAACCAACGATGACAGTGCCTAGTGTTAAAGACTGAAGCCATTTTGTTTTAAAGACTGAAAGGATTTTAGGTAATATATGCTGATCAGTGAACGAACACATGAATGTGTCTTCATCGTGCAGAGCCCAAGTAAGCTGCATGCCTGATAGTCCAATAATTGTATGTTTGGGACCCCAACCAAATTGACAACACGAAAACAATTTTTTGGTGTTCCTCTTATCGTGTCCAAACACACTGTGGTTCTCAAATATGATCCAGCCAGAGATGGTATACAAACGTATGGGATGTTTACACTGAATTCCGCAAAATGGTCCTTATTTGTATGATTGTTGCTCCAGCAGTGGGCAGACAAGAGGGGTTTCCATGGGTCTGTGGTGGGGCTGTTCCCACAAACCAAGGTACGTATCATGATCTTGCTTCCCGATCGACCCACTTATGCAAGGGAAACCTTAATCGGCCAGTTCTGGTTCTCAATCTATTGAGGCATCGCCATTCAGCCATGTATGAGGAGTCAGCTCAGGTGGGAGATGCTCCACCAGGCTCAACACCGATAGATGTTACTTAGTTAGCAAGTCTTTCTTTCCACAAAGGCGGACTATCTTGACATCCTTAGAGACTGTTTATTTCAAGATCGGTTGGACTTTCTTAAGACACTCTCTCTGGATTTAAGGCGGTGGCAGCAGGTATTCTGTCAAGACAGAGGGTGCTTCACATTAGATACTTGGACAGCTCACCGTCTTGCATGCTCGCTACGCTACGTACGGGATGTCTAGTTGAGCAATTCCTGCTAGGATGTACAAGTTTTCCGGTGGTGTTGGACGGAGGCTCCTGTGATAAGGACGGCAGGAGCATTAACGCTGAATCAAGCTTCTTGGCATGGGTTGAGCTTTCCAATCAAGGGGCAGGGCATACTCTGCCCCACATGAGTACCACAGGGCAAGTGCTGTTGATCTTTGGGTATGTGGGTGAGCACCCCTCTTGTGCCAGTGAGGTTGGTCAAGTGTTTATTGCTTTTGTTTCGTGAAAGACACAGAGAGTGCGGTCCAGGTAACTCCTTAGGTTTGGTTAGACAGGGTTATCACAGTGATCCGGGGAGTTCCGACCAGGTATCCTTATAAGCTGACGTTTGGCTTCACGGTTGCGTAGATGTAAAGCCCCCACACACCTGGGTCTAGTGGGATTGCCACGTAGGTTGTGTTTTCCTCATAATAAGAGTGAGTTCATCCAAACTTTGGAGAGACTCTCTTCACCAACTGTGAAGTAGGCATCTTGTGCGCTAATTCCAAGATCGTCTGCATAAATATTAAAACGGAACAGGGGTTCCTGCCAATCCTAGGTTGGCGTTGGTATATATGTTGAACAGGAGAGGTGCAAGCACCTCCATTGTGGTAGACCATTCTTGAGCCTACGCCATCGGATCTTTTTCGCTCCTAGCTGAACAACGAAGATCAAGGTTTGCCAGCAAATCCTCGAATGAAGCCAGCCAAGCGGACGTCCCTGGTAATTTCCAGGATCTTAGGGAGTAGGCATCTGTGATTAAAAATGCCATACGCTGCGATGAGGTCGACGAAACACAGCTCCGGTTACCCATACCCTTCTCGAAAATCCATCCTCAATGTGTTGGTAGGTTGAACTTGGCTTGTGTCGTTTGCCTGGGGAAACCTCTTGTTCTGGTGGTATAATGGTTTCGTCATCACAGGTGCGATACGATGCAGCAGGGACGTTCAAAGAGCTTATAGATATGACTAAGGAGTGATATAGGTTGTCAGGCTCTTGGGAGTGTGATGGATCTTTCCATTGCTTTAGGAGGGAAATAAACAGGGCTTTCCTCAGATCTTGGGAACCTGTGGGAAATAAGGCAGCAATTGTAGATCAAAAGCCATTCCTGTGCTACTGGGCCAGTTTTTCAAGTGCTCAGTAGAGATGTTGCCAAGGCCTACTGCTTTTCCTGCTTTGAGTTTAGCAATTACCGGATTCCAATTCGTCCAGGTTGAAGGGGCGAGTCAAACCAGGGTCACCACTAACCTCTTATGGTTAGTTTGATCTTCTTTGGTTTCTTGCTGCACTTCCAGCCATTTAAAAGAAGTTGGGGGCAACTCTTGGTTGGTGCTGTGAAATTTGACTGAGTGGAGGTTCCGTTGGATCCCATCGGAGCTTTCGGATGTTAGCCCATGCTTTCTTGCTGTTATGGGTTCATATCGGTGATTCAATTAAAGTATGCCAGGTTTTGATCTTCCGTGGGAGATACTCTACGACCACCTTATCACCTTTAGCAGTTGTTTCGGCCCGACCGAAAAAAAAAGGCTCAGCTTCCAACATGGTTAATATACTCTTGATATCTCTAGCACATTCATTGGAAAGGCCTGGTATATATCGTCATACAAGCCTCTGGGTATGAATATCCGTGCATTCTTGTTCACTAGTTGGGCAATTTGTCATAAGTTATGGGGTTTTGGGCCAATTCTCTTCAGTCTGATCCAGGACATCAGTGAAGTCATGCTAGTTTGGCTTTTCCTGTAGTTAAAGCGGCGCTTAAAAGGCACTTTATTGGTCTTACTGCAGCGTGGACTTGGATTACGATTGGTCGATGTTGAGTTTGGGGGAACAGGATCCAGAACAATCTTGCTACAAGTTACCGAGAGATGTTTTTGCTAACACTAGCTAGATCAGGGTTGTAACCCCTCTTCCAACGGACACTATAAATGATGCACGGCAGCTTAGAGTAGCTGAAGGAGACGTAGAGTTGACTGTCTATCCATTCTTCGACAAGCTTGTCGTCTTTGTTAGTTTCATTGTAGCCCCATGGGTACGATGGCTGGTGGAAGTCCACCAAGAAAGAAGTGAGGTTTGGTGGAATCCCAGGGGTTGTTGAGTTGAGGGTGCTCTAAGTCTACTGATGGAGGTTGTAGAAGATGTAACTATGACAGAGCTAGATCATGGTGCGGACTTCGATGTTGTTATCATATAGACATTGAGGTTGCTGCTACTTCGGTGCATTTCTCACAAATATAGCACTTCCAGATTGTCGCTTGTGGTATCTCGGTGCAATTGGTGTTAATTTTGGTGTTATATACTCTGAATATGTCCCAAAAAATGTATTTAAGTCTACCAAAATCAACCTAGTGGAAACATATAGAAATAATGGGGATGGGGGGGCAAACGTTTTACCGGCGGTTAAAAAATAGAATTGTCGAATTTATTTAAATGAGTCAATTTATTGGCGCTAATCCTAAGGTTTAAAAAAAAGGTATAGTTTGCCATATCTACGCGTTCTGTTTGTACAATGGCTATAAAACAGTTCAGGTCATCCTGGGGTAAAATTCATAGAATGGTCCGATTTGATTCGGACTGGTGGTCACTGTAAATTTGTCCCACTAGATAAGTAAATGTAAATAGAATCTTTTTTTGAACTTTATATATACGAATTACAGAGCTATGACTAGGACATCCCATAGGACATTGTTATACGCCCCCAGTCACATTTTGGTCCAATATGCAACGAAATATTAAGATGGTGCTTGCAACCAGTATATTTTGGGTTCTGTACCCATTGAGACGAACATTGACACCATTTTAATAACGAAACGGATTATTATGAAAAAATGTACCCCATTGTGACCTTGACCTATTTTGCCTATAAACTATTCGCAATAACCTGCAGATATGGCAGGCAAAACTATACCTTTTTAATCTGGGAAAGGAACGATGACACGTTGGGCATCTTTCGACGCGTTTTGATACTTCATATTTTGATCTCCTGTATAAACCTTACCCCCTAAAAATATATGTTCCCAATCCTTTGATTTTAGTAGACTTTTGAGATGTTGTTTTTTCATGTTGGATATTGATTCTGTTGCAATTGAGTGTTGGGTAAGGCAGCATTCATTTAATTTGACTGGCCTATGAGTCACAACCTCTGTCGTTAACGCACCAATAAACCACAAAAAGTCAATCAGGGCAATGATTGACATTCAAAGTCTCAAGTACTTCTTCCAAGCCCCCACCGATAGAGAATTGTGGAGACGCTTCAGCTTCGCCTGCAGGGCCGTCCATTACGGTTTTATTTACACAATAAACATGTAAACATTTACAGCAAATATTACGTAAAGCCACACACCGCGTCCTTTCATTACAAAAAAAACCTGCACAAGTCGCACTAATAAATTGCACATCCTACTGCATTTTAATTAACCACATAACCTTTGACCTTCACTGAAACAAACTTTACACATTTCCTTTTCATTCCATACCAAAATACTTATGTAGTACACTTATTGGAATACACTGGAAACTTATTCCTCTTTTGGACCCGTCCTCCGTGCCTAATACAGCTCCCCAGATTAGCTTGGGTCAACGCGGCAATTTGGAGGTTAGGATTGACGAAAAACCGTGACCAAAGCGGGCTCGGAAACTCACGAGTTTTAACGATGTTAATGTGAATGATCCGATTCATGAGCTAAAACCACCCGTGCTCTCAAAATGATGTCATCAGGATCACATAATACATGCCTTAAGGGGCAGCGGTGATCAGTCAATTGAAAAAAAAACCAGACAACCAGGCAAGGTTTACCATGGTTACGAGAAGGATGCTTGAAGAATAAACATACTCTTTAACAGTGAAGGTCTCCGAAATGGTGTTGCCTGAAGGACAGTACGATTGTATATGTCAAGTTGTCACATCAACCGGGAACCAATCTCCAGGGTTGTGACTTGAACGTCAGAAAGTGGAAACCAGAATTGTCGTTTGCTGTAGGCCCGGTGTCAACTCACAAGAGGTGCCTATTCATTATCATCAATGATCTTTATGATATTAGCAGGCATACCATTGATACCCTGGATTTTTCAGCGTCTAACAAACAGAAAGATGTTAAATGAAAAATGCTTTAATGTATACTGTGTGAAAGTGTTTCCTCTTCATTATTTTTTTATTTCATACATATACAAAAAAAAAAAACCATCAAATGGCTCGACGTTGACATAATTTTAATTACAAATGTCAATGCTAGAAGCACGCAACTTACTACGTTAGCTAGAATAGCAATTCCTGTCATATTATCAAATAAAAGTGAAAAAACCTATTGTCAACAAATTTTGTCAAATTAAGATTTTCTGAGATTATGACGTTATTATGACGTGAAATGGACGTCCAGAGTTGGTCTGTACTATTTGGCATAAATAGTGAAGTATTACACACACTGACCCCAACGGATTATGCAGAAAACGAAATTTATAACCACCAATTGATTTCAATTTAAAATCACAATAGGTATTAAATTCCAAAGTTGTGTTTTCATACAGATGCTATTCCCCAGCATCCATGAGGGTGAAAAAAAACGTTTGATTGATTGTCATGTGGAATTATAATTTTATTGCTTAATTTTGTTGTCTTATGACCCTGTCATGTGGGTATAAACTTCGGCAGAAATTCCTTCGGGAAAGTGGTTTCTATGGCGGTTGGAGGGGGGTTAATGCCCCCCCCCCTTGTTCACCACGAAGTAGGAAAACCGTGTCCACTTAAGTGTTAATATGGTTGAAACTTCAAGAAAAGAAGCATGTAATTTCGTCGGGTGCATTACATGGTGACGGATGTTCATTGTTATACGAAATTAAGGGAATGGTACTCAATGCCAAAAGTCTTCAAACATGCCAAGCGTCGAAGCTTGCAAGTTCTTCATTAACACTTAATGCCAAGGGGTTTCACATCCCGTTGGTTGCTCAAGGGGGGGGGGGGGGGGGGTTCCATGGGGAGCCCCCCCCCCCCTAAGGAACCACTTTCCCGAGGGAATTTTTGCACGAATTTTATACCACATGGAAGGGTCCCATAGAACAACCCCAAATCAGCACAAAAATGAAATTTGTTATTTTGGCTGCAATGGAGGGGCAAAACATGTTTTCAAACACGCGCAAATGGAAAAAAAATGGAAAATTCAAATGAGCCGTGTCTTACACCAAACCTTTTGAAAACGTATTTTATGTTGATATCTAATCTCTAGAAGAACCCAAATTACATATATTTTAACCAAAAACTGCAGTTTTTAGGGAATCCTGTATTTTGTACGGGTGTTGCAAAATACACTCATTTTTCCCATGAGTTTTTGTACCGTAACTTTTTGGCAACATCCATGATGAAATTGTTTGTTTTCAGCCCTAAAGGGTTAATTTTTTTAATGTTACTAATAATTGTTTTACTTACATGTATGTGTGAACAAATATCAGCAAAAAAAACATTTGCGTTGGTTCTTGGTTTCTTATTCCTATTTAAAAATATTCTGACAATGACTCCGTTAGGCCCAAAGAGGGGGGGGGGGGGTTCCATGGGACCCCCACTAATTAATCTCATTAAAGGATTGGCCGATTTTAATTATTTAGGATTATGAAAGAGAGACGCATTTTAAAAGTTCCGACAAGTACAAACAATTTCGGCGCAAAAAAATCCCACCGCGTAGTCCCCGTAATGCGGCCAGCGTGAAAACAAATTTTTGGGGGTCCCTAGGACCCCCCACCCTTGGTCACTTATTGTGAATTAATCTTAATTAGAAATTGGTAATTTCGAGTATGTTACATAAATAAGGTTTTGTTGTATTACAGTGACGGATGTTGAAACCCTTATCTAGAAGGGTATAGGTGATTTCCTGGCCGGGCTTTAAATACTTTTGTTGTAAACAAAAAAAGTAATTCTGTAATTTACAACTGACACAAGCAAAATATGAACTTAATCAAAATATACTGTAATTAGTAATTGATATTTATTTACAAGTCAAAGCATGAATCTCGGCAATCCACTCAACATTTGAGTTGTTTGTTTTCCTAAGATGGATGCTGAATAATGCTTTAGCATAGGGAAATTCACAATCCGTACTCTGTCATGATGAAATTAATCGCCAATTTGCGTAATTTTTAGTGTGACGGATAAGATGGTAACTTTTCCAAGGATTACATCCATTTATAAGTAAGAATTCATGAATATTAGCTAAATAAATTTCGTTGTTATTTTCGTTCTTAATAGGATTATTTGATTGTTGATTTAGTTGGGGATGTGTGGACCATCCTAAGTTCGCGATTCAAATGCGATTTTCGCAGAAACAAAAAATCGTATTGTGTTTAATATCCGGTCACTAGTAATACGGTCCGATGATTAATTTAAATGACCTACAGGACGGAATTGGTGTTCTGAAATGACCCCTATTTGACAATCGACATGTGTACTTCCAACTAAATTTGTTTCAATAACAAGCAGACCAACTACTTCACAACACTAAATGTTACAGAAAATTTACACACAACCATGTTTTACATTGCAATACAATTAGCCTGATGAAACATCAATGTCCTTTGACCTGAAAATCCACATAACTATTAAGACATAAAGTTACTAAGTATGAATATGATCCGTCAATGCATTAAGGAGCTAGACAAAAATTTTAACCAAAATGTACACAATGCTCGAGTGTCATTCAGTCACAAGTAAATCGGACATCCGAAAAAGTCCCGGGGGGGGGCACTTGTATTCAAAGGTGGATATGATTCGTGAACAAGAAAACGCGTAAAAAGTGTATCTTTTTTCCAACAGGCGATGTACGTGCGTGCATCGATTAGGGTGTCAAAAACAGCAAAAAATGGAAAAAAAGGGTATGTTTTCTTCGAAACCCTGAAATTTTGATGTACGCGATCGCGAGATCAATATATCAAAAATATTGTAATTTTGAAGTAAAGCAACATGAGCAAAGCCAGATAATAAGGGTATATTATCAGCACAATGTGTTGCTTACATGTTTAGGGTGGCAAAACTGACAAACAGACGTGTTTATGGTAGCAAAAACAGACAAAAATGCTTGTTTAGGGTATGTTTTAGTCGGTGGAAATACTTGTTTAGGGTGCATTTCGGAAGTCCATGTTCACGCATCATATCCACCTTTGAAAACAACTGCCCCCCCCCCCGGGTAAAAAGTATACATAGGATCTCATAGATAATAATTGAGGACTTATATACGTGCAGTATTCATATATCACACCTTGTACAGTGATGGTAAAATCATTGGTAACCACATTCCCATATGGATCAGTTGATGTGTAGGCGACGGGGGTCACACCCATTGGAAAAGCTGCTCCAGGTATATGACTTGATGTCAGAGTTTGAACTCCAGAATTATCTGTAGCCGTTGGTGGTGTCCAGCTCACAATGGCAGTTTTGGCATTGCTATCAGTGTTTTGGACTATATCTGTTGGCATGTTCGAAATGTACGTGGGGATGTGTGCGACCCTCTAGAGTTCGCGATTCAAATGCGATTTTCGCAGAAACAAACAAAATCGTATTTGTTCATATCCGCACATGTTAATAGTCCGATGATTTAATTAAAATGACCTACAGGAAGGAAAGGACTGCGTGTTCTTAAATGACCCTATTTGACCATCGACATTCTGTACTTCCAACTAATTTGTTTCAATATACAGAGACCAACTACTTCACAACACTACAATGTTACAGAAAATTTACAACACAAACCATGTTTTACATGCAATACAATAGCCTGAGTAACCATTCAATGTCTTTGACCTCGAAAATCCAAATAATCTAATTAAAGGACATAATGTATAAGTATGAATATGATTCGCGGACAATGCAGTAAGGAGCTAGTACCAAGATTTTAACCAAAATGTACAACTGCTCGAGTGTCATTCAGTCACAAGTAAATCTGAACATCCTAAAAGAGTTCCCGGGGGCACTTTATTTCAAAGGTGGATATGATTCGGAACAAGAAAACGCGTAAACGTGTATCTTTTTTCCAACAGGCGATGTACGTGCGTGCATCGATAGGGTGTCAAAACAGCAAAAAAGGACAAAGGGTATGTTTTCTTCGAAACCCTGAAATTTTGATGTACGCGATCGCAGAGATTACAATATATCAAAATATTGTTAATTTGAAGTAAAGCAACATGGGAGCGAAGCAGAGAATAAGGGATATTCATCAGCACAAGCATGCTTACATGGTTTAGGGTGGAAAAAACTGACAAAACAGCGTGTTTATGGTTAGCAAAAACAGACAAAAATGCTTGTTTAAGGTATGTTTTTAGTCGGTTCGAAATACTTGTTTTAGAGTGCATTTCGGAAGTCCATGTTCCCGCATCTTATCCCCCTTTAAAAAAAAAAAAAAAAATGCCCCCACCCCCGGGTTTAAAAAAGTATACATAGGATCTCATAGATTAAATAATTGAGGCCTTATATACGTTTGCAGTATTCATATATCACACCTTGTACAGTGATGGTAAATCATTGGTAACCACATTCCCATATGGATCAGTTGATGGTGTAGGACGACGGGGGTCACACATTGGGAAAAGCTGAACTCCAGGCATATGACTGAGTCAGAGTTTGAAATCCAGAATTATCTGTAGCAGCTTGGTGGTGTCCAGCTCACAAGCAGTTTGTCGGCATTTGCTATCAGTGTCTTGGACTCTATATCTGTTGGATGTTCAAATGACTGGATTCTCTGTGTCTTTCACCAATTATAAATCAAGATAAAAATAAAGAGCGGTTTTAGTGGATTCTTCATATAAATATTTCTTACAAAAAAAACACGCGATAGAAATGAGTACACTGCTTTTACAATCAGACTGTACTGCAACATAATATTTACATACCTACAGTACATAAAAAACACGTTTATCCCCTTTGCCATTTACACAGATATCCGAGGATAGCCAGTACCTATCTACAGCACAACATGCATTTAGAGGGTCCCAAAATAATGCCAAGCCGTGATCATACTTGAATTTTGGTAATTTGGGAATGAATGCGTGATGGAAAGAGGTCACCAATTTAGATGAGTGACATTCTTAATAGGTTCAGAACCCATCGTGTCATTATAAACACAACGTGCTCATATAGAGTCTCGTTTTCTGAAGTTTTGACCTTTCAACCTCATCTTTTGATTGAATCGATATTTCGGTATTGTACTGATAAAAATGTAGTTTTCCTAAAAAATTTTTTAGAGGTATATAATTTGTATGTGGACGTCTATATTGTTAAGGTAGGTGAGCTCAGGAGACAGTAGGATTTGCATTGCCATTTGCTGTACGCCAACACAAAAATAGTGAAAATCATCGGTTCTTCTAGTCGACGCATAACCCCCCCGCAGCCGCGTGCAAGTGGCTGTAAGCCTTGCTATTAACTAAAACGGGGGATCCGTCGGTCTTACAGTCCATGGTAGGGGTATTTAGCCGGCCGACTTTGTTTTCAGTTTGTAGAACTTAGGGACTCTTTTTTCACATCATTGCGGGGACATTGAATATAATTTATTAAAGAAACAAATACAGATGTTGAATCTTAAAAAGGAAATTTTATATGGGAATAACAGCCAATTTTTGGAAATAAAAAAAAAAAAAATAAAGATTGATGACGTCACGGCATTGATTGGTTTATTTTTTGCGTTCGGGGGACCCATCGGTAAAAATGCCGTACGTATCCCTACATTGGAAAAAACAACCGATATCGTCATCGTACGTCGGTTTTTGAATCAGTAGGGACAAAGGTCAATTTTGTACTGTTAGACATAATAAAACCTGTCTTTGGAAAAAAATAATAGCACTCTGGGCAGAGGCATATGTATAGACCTTGTTTTAACATAGTCGGATTTATACATATCGGTCGCCCCCGAAGAGCAAAACTGATACCTGATACCTGACACGTACTGGTACCTGGGACACGTGACACCAAACATTCATCTCTTGTTTTTATAATACAATACGCAAGCGGCAATATTCTGGTTCTCCGTTGTCACAGCGTAATCGTCAAGGATGTGAGACTATACTGTCGTAAAGACTAGTTTCCAGGGGGGGTAGGACACGATCTGCTCGATGTGGGCATTGGGGATTTCAAAACCCGGTAATTTGGGGAACTACTACGTGCATTTACTATGGCAGTCTTGTTCGGTCCCAGTGAAATTAAAATCATCTCTTAAACCTTTGTCAAAGATCTTAGTAATATCATGATAAATTAAGAAAAAAATATTGGACTTCAAAATCCGTCGGGATTAGTGGATTACCCCCGCGGCAAAAAAATAGTGTATTTCCCCAATAACGGTAATTTAGATTTAAATATTCGTGACCAGGGCTAGTCTTTAGTCAAGTCTGTGTATGACCGTTTGATATGCGTAAGAGCCGCCCCCTCCTACAGTTTAGTCTGTGAAACAGACTAGCACCCAGGAAGTTTTTATGCCCTGTTTTTTGAATTGCTGTTGCTGTTAGTTGGCATATGTCCTACCCCCCTGACTAGTTTCAATTGCATTGAAGGTCCGTGTAAAGACACCTTTCGAACCTAGCACCTATAGATGATATCTATCGCTCTTCTACGAAACCTGCTGATTTAGCTCAGTCGGTTAGAGCGTCGTGATGAATACGAAGGTCGCACGGTTCGAGTCCGGCCAAAGCGCACATGGGTGGTTTTTTTTCAACACGATCATGCGCTGGCCATTCTCCAGGGAAAGATTAATAAATATATTTGTCAATGCAGTTCAAGTCATGTGTGGTACTTTTCAATGAAGTACTTACCAGCATCGGGTAAGCTATTATCTTAAAATTGTTTTTCAACATGGTCAAAATTCAAATCAATGCAAAATTAATGCTCCTTAGTGATAGCCATGAAACAGAATAGAGCAGTGTCATGTCACGCAGAATTTGAAACATTTAAGCTTGCATGCAATAATTGGGGTCCGAATTGACACCCTCAACTGGGTTACAATCCAGATTTCAGGTGAGAATTTTCAGCGGCTGTTTAATTTAGTGTTGTATTGAATGTACACAAAGCTCCAGAAACTTCCCCTGCAAAAGTAATCTCTACAAACATAATACCCTTGAACATAGGGGCCATGGCTACAGAGCTATGCGCTGTAGCCATGCGCACCGAGGGTTACACTCTTAATATCAAAACAGCCCTATTATATTATATACACACCAAAACCATTGGCACTCCTTGGGTTAAGGCTAGACCTGGATTGCTTGTGTTTATGTGAGGGTTGTTCACAGAGAGTGTTTCTAGGTCCACCTGGGCAGCGAAAAGGGGATTTTGGGCAAAAAATGCGGGTAGGCGGTTTCGTTTTTGAACTCGTATGAAGACTCGGTCTTACGCCAGTATGATGTCCCTAACCTTGTTTGGGGGGTTTTTTCTGCAAGAGCCAGAATTTCCTGTAGCTGGTAATTAAAGCCTGCAATCATTTCGAGAAAAATGTTAAATCTATTTACACGAGGATTTACAATCGATTTAGGAGATATTAGGAATTGTTTTCTAAATAGTACCATTAAAAACGCAGACAAGAAACTCCATCAGCAATAATATAGATGAGGTGACATCAATGTTTACAAACACCAAATTAGCACCTGGTCTAGTGACAGGAGGTTCAAAGAATATGCCAATACAGTTCAGCATTCAATAACCTTATCACGTCTGATTGAGCACTAATTTTAAAGCACAAGCCCTACAGGTACTCGCGCATAATGCCGGGCAGCGACTTTGTTGGTAAAAAAAAAACCCCGCGTTGACGTCACATGTCATTGTCACCTCATCTATAGTCTGTACTTTTTGTAGGGAATTTATATTTTAATCGAAGCGATCCCTTTCCATTCCTACGGTTGTCAGGTCTCCCTGCACGTCGGAGATTTGGCCGAAATCATCTCAGGACCATGACCAGTTTATTATCTCATAGGCGCTATGCAATATTTTTCTACTTCCATCCACAAATCTGATGTTTTTATGATTCCAATCTCCAACTCTAAATAAAATTTAAAATCCTAAACTAAATTGTTCATGGAGTGGGATTTGACCCACGACCGTTAGAGAACAAGACGAGCGCCCACAGACACACGCCAGCAATCCGAGCCGGAAGGAGAAGTCGTTCTTTTGTAATACTTCCAGTATAAACATAACGGGAATAAAGCGCACACATGGAATAATGAATAGCCGACCCTATGAGAGAGTTGAAAAGCTATGCTCCTGGAGCATGATTCGGGCCAAAATCCAAGAACGGTTTCCCTTGGGTGTTTGAAATCTGGCATTACAGGATATTTTCTGGGGCTGAGCCCGGCGCCTGTCAACAACGGAACCGTTCCCACATGAAACAACAAATCACATGAAACAACAAGTAAAAGCTTAAATAGACTCATGAATTTAAAAGGAATTCGTATTTCGGTACGGTACATGTCCGGGGAAGGTTTCAAATATGGCTAATTATGTATGTCGGTTCTCTGTTTTTTTTTCTCCTTAGTCAATAAAATACGATAAACAAAATGCATATTTCATGTTTGATTTCTATAGCGTAGCATTGTTATTAATAGATTATCACTATTAATTAACTGTAAAAAATAACAATGAGAAAATGAAAAAGGAGAAAAATACTGACATATGTCTTCTGAATGGCTTTGACGCAGAAATGATGTTCATTGAATATTCAAAATCAATGTGAGTTTTATAATTTTAAAGATACAGACAGGTCACCAGAGACTTTTTTATCCTTGTTACCACACGCACAATTTGGAGCTTCTAAACGTTAATTGTATCATTATTTAAAATGTACCCCTGTAGAAAATTTAACACACCTCCTGTGGAAATTGCCGACATTTTCCAGGAGGGACATGGGTAAAAACCTTCTAAAACGTCATTTTAGTCAAAATCAATCGTCAAACCTTAATTGCCAGAGATTAGTCACGGAATTGAGGAATTTGACGTATTGAGAGTTAATGTAGCTTTAAATGCGTCTACGTTGACTTCAATGCTTCATTAAGCATATAATTGATTTTTTATAATGTATGGACACATGTTTCAATAGAATTTACGTGTTGTGAGTTTAATTTCACCCTGACCACATTCCCTTTCATTCAATGTCCATTCCCATCGGAAAAGTACTAGAGTGACACGATGGTTGAACATCTACTATTATGAGAGAGTCACACAGACAAAAATCAGAGAAAAAAGAAGGGAGAGATGAGGCGTGACAGTTAGTGGAAAGAAAGGGACAAAATTTTAAACAAGAGAGGATGGATAAAGAGCGGGAGAAAAGAGGGGGCGAGGAGAACGGAGAAAGAATGTGTAAGGTGAAAGAGGTGAGAAAGAGACTGGATGACAAGGGAAGGGAAAAGAGTTGAAAGAGAAGAAAGGAAGGAATGAGTGAATGAGTGATTGAGCGATTATTCAAGACGGGGACCAAGAGGGGGAAAATGACGGAAAAATGAGAGGAGGAGAGGGGAAAAGGGAAGGAGAGGAAGATAGAGGTGCAAGGAGAGGGCGGCAAGGAGGAAGAGAGGTAGAAGGGAAGAGAGGATAAAAAGAAAGAGGAGAGGGGTAGACGGGGATGCTGCTGAAAGGGAAGGGAGAGAAGGAGAGGAGAAAAAAAGGGGTATAGCGAGAGTGTCCTACCTATCACGGTTACAGTAAACATTTGTAACGGAATTCCTGATGAATTCAGTGGATGTGTAGTTCACAATTGTATCACCCCCCAATTGGAAAAGAGGCTCGGGACCGGGATAATGATTTGATGTCAAAAGTTTGCGAATCCAGGAATATCTGTAGAACTTGGTGGCGTCCAGGTCACAATGACGATTGGGGCACCGTTGTCGGTGTTTACAATTAACATCAGGCAGCTTTAAAATAACGGGTATATTCACAGGTCTAAAAACATTGTAAAAAATAGAAAAAATGTTATAAACGTTAATCCTGATTCAGGGGCAAATTACCCTATACATTTTGTTGAAAATTGCTTATGTTTAGAACGAGGGGTAACAGGGCTAATGCACCATTTAATCACCAAGATTTAATCCGTCAGGCAAAACACGTTGCGCATGATAGAATAGTTCTCAGTAAACAATTGGGGCAGGCAGTGGGCGCCGTTGCGTTAGTTTGGACAAAAAGACGGTAAAACCCCCTCAACACAGCAACAACAAAACAGACTCAAATAAAACAAATAAAAAACAGAAACAAAAACATTAAACCAGTCTCCTTTCTCTTCCTGCCCCTCCTCCTCCTCTAATCACAATAGTTGTACACTCGTCTACTGAAGGCTTGGTTACCATACCTTTGTCATTTTACCCCAACTAAAAACCACCATTTTTCGTGGGCCAAATGAGTTCGGTAATAGTCCATATGACATTTTTATGCCTTTTTATGCAAAAACAACACCCACCGGAGTACAGTTGAACATACAGGGTGTTGCGATAGAGAAAAATATGGGCCACGGTTCAACTGTTCATGAACTCAGATATAGTCCAATAATTGTATTGATTTGACCCCACCACAAATTGCAACAGACAGAAAACGATTTTGGTGTTGACATAATCGAAATAGTACAAAAAATCACATATATAAAAGTCTACCAAAATCACCTAGTGGAAACAGTAGAAATTAAGGGGGCCAACGTTTGTTTGTACTAGGGGTAAAACATAGGATTGTTCGAAATTGATTTAAATGATTTGTACCAATTTATTGGGCTTACTCCTAAGCGTTTAAAAAAAGTTATAGTTTGCCCGATCTACAGCGTTATTAGTTTTTAGTACAATAGGCTCATAACAGTTCAAGGTCATCCTGGGTAAAAGTCATAGACTGGTCCGATTTTGATCGGGATGGGGTATGTGAAACGTTTAAATTTGTCCCATCCACACTAGATAACGTAAATGAAATAGATTCTTTGTGTGAACTTTCTATATAAGAATTCCAGAGCTTGAACTGTGACCTCCCATAGACCCCTGTTAGCCCAGTCACCATTTTTGCGTTCCCAATTATGCAAACGAATATTATAGATGGTGCAACCAGTATATTTTCGGTTCTGTACCATTAGACACCATTTGGACACCATTTTATAACGAACGGATATATCTGGAAAATTTACCCCCATTGTGACCTTAACCTATTTTGACTCATACAACATTGACCGACAACCGAAGAATGGCAAAATATACGTTTTTTTGTAAATCCTGGAAAGGAATGTAACGAAAAAAACACGTTGGCATACTTTTCGACGCGTTTTGATACTTCATAATTTTGACCCCTGTATAAAACCTTACCCCATAAAAATATAGTTCCACTCCTTTGATTTAGTAGACTTTTTGATATGTTGTTAGTATTCTCAAAACTGTTGGGAAGTGATTTCTGTTGTTGCAATTAGTGTGGGGTTAAGGCAGCAGTTTCCCTTCTATTTTGGAATGGCCTATAAGTCAGTCGCATTCAACTCACCGTTACAGTGCATGCATTTGATTTGCAAATACAATTAGTCAGAGAGTTTAGTATAGCTATAAATACGTCTACATTGACGGGGATGCTATCATTAAGCAGAGATTTTTTTATGCTATCGGAATACATGTTTCAATAGAATTTGCCGTGGAATTTAAATTTCTACCCACCGCACATCTCCTTTATTCAATAGTCATACCCTTGGAAAAGAATTGGATGTGACACGATGGGTTGAATCTACAATGAGGAGAGAGTCAGAAAAAAGAAGGGAGAGAGAGGGTGAAAAGAGCGGGGAGGAGAAGAGAGCGATGTAAAAGAAGAAGGCGAAAGAGAATGGAGGAAAGGGAAACTGCAAAATAAAACAAAAGCAGAAACAAAAAAAAACGACAAAAACATAAACCCGCAACATTAGGAATATAACGCTGCTACTCCCGTATACCCTTGTAGGGGTTTTCCCCTACTAAAATCCCCATTACTACTACATCATCAGGCATGTTAAATATAACGGGAATTTCAATATCTGAAAAAAAGTATTCATGAAGTTAATCCAGATTTAAAGCATATCACCCAATTATGTGGAAAATGCTTACTCTATTGTATTTTGCGAGACGCAATTTAAAACGTTGCCAGTGCACAAGAATTATACGATTTATTCCGTCAGCATACACTTTGCTGCCTGATGGCACAAGTCGTGTAAAAAAAGGATAAGCCTATCCTTTTTACATGTTGGGCGGGAAATGTTATGGTTACGAGTCGAACGACATGTTAATGATATCTTCGATTAAAATGAAGAACATATAAAAATGTACTATTCCAATGTCACACCTTGAATAGTTACGTTAAAAGTATTGGTATCCACATTCCCATGCGGATCAGTTGAAGTGTAGACGACGGAGGTCACACCAATTGGAAAAGCCGCTTCAGGCACGTGACTTGATGTCAGAGTTTGAACTCCAGAATTATCTGTAGCCGTTGGTGGTGTCCAGCTCACATCTGCAGTTTTGGCATTCCTATCAGTGTTTTGTACTATATTAGATGGCGTGTTTAAAATGACTGGATTCTCCGTGTCTTTCAGAAAAGAAATGTTAAAATGTAAGTATATCATATAGAATATTAACCCTCAACTCACCAGTCAAATTTAAGGAGACACTGGCACATTTGAAAAATAGTGCGCCCTCAAGATTTTTCCAAACTCATATTTTTGCATCGTTGTAAAGCTGTAAACGATGTCTCATATAGAACACAGATAGACCAGTATGTGACGTATTCATCAACGTATTATAAAAAATATGTGACGTAGATTTGATATAGATCGGTATGTGATGAAGATATATGTATCTTATCAATTTCGATTTCGTAGATAGACCACAGATAGCTCGGTATGTAACGTATTTATCGCCGTGTTAAAGTACGCATGTACGTTATTTTTAGTGCATCACATAGTGATCTATGTCAGATAGCTGTATGTGAAAAATAAATTTGAATTAAATGCGCATAGATTCAAATTAATTAGGTAGAGTCCAAGTCTGGATCTCTGTAATTATGAAGAGTTCAACGCCATATTACCACTACCGAATTTTCTCAAAAAGGTCAAAAATATGAGATAGAACAGTATGTGATGCAGCCCACGAATTTTTGCAGCCAACATATTTTTGATATGTTTTAAGCTGTTTTGTGCCAAAATTAGCATAAATTAGCATAAGATTTGTAAAAAATTAAATTGCTTTATTCACAAAAAATGGAAGATTATTTACTTATACACCTTTCTAAAAACCATCGCCTTAGGCCAAGAAAAAAAAACAAGTTTGTCTCAGAAGACCGCGCGCATTAGGTTTAAAATTGCTTTTTGACCGAACAATTTTTTTTTGTTAGGTTTTACTCACTTTTAATTTTTTTTTGTAAAAGAATTCAGAAAAAAATGAAAATTTGGCCGAAAAATTGGAAAAGGTGGGCCAAAAATGCATTAAAAAAAAGAAAAACCGCATTTCGCATTAGCATTTTTCAAAAAAAAAACGCATTTCGCATTAGCATTTTTCTAAAAATAAACCGCATTTCGCATTAGCATTTTTCACATTTCTTCTGAGATAAACTTGTTTTTTTTTTGCCTAACAATAACTTTAAATGTCGTATCTACATACTGGTTTTCCCGTGTTGTGCAACAAAGTCGTATCTGCCAGTTACGACTTTGTTGCACTCAACAGATATTCAATTTTGAGTGCAACAAAGTCGTATCTACACCTAAATAGGTCTATTTAGCCTAATAACTCAGCAATAAATTGAGACTGTCACCTGAAATGTACCTAAAATTATGCGTAATGATCTACGCTAATGAAAGTGAAAGGGTGAGTGGAAGAAGAGAGAGCGACAAACAGGAGGACGTTTTAAGAGGAGGGGAGGAGATTGAGAAGGAAGGGAGATGGTGAGATGGACATACCTATCACGGTTATATTAAACATTCTTGTTACGGCATTCCCTGATGGATCAGTGGCTGTATAGTTCACTGTTGTAACACCAATTGGAAAAGAGGTTCCCGGATAATGACTTGATGTCAGAGTTTGCGAATCGGAATTATCTGCAGCGCTTGGTGGCGTCCAGATCACAATGGCAGATGCGACACCTTTATCAGTACTTACTACTACATCATCAGGCATGTTAAAAATGACAGGATTTTTAATGTCTGAAACATATAAAATAAACCATATTTATGAAAATATTTCAAATACATTCTCTGTACGATAGTAAATATATATAATCGGGTGTATATTATACTAAATCAAATCAAACAGCCTCTTTAAGTGATTCAAAATATGTTAACGTTTACAACTGTGACCATCTCCTGATTATTATATTATTTTTGTATTATATTAATTGCTTCATGTAAAATTTAATCGTATAAATTGTGTGTGTGGAAATTGGCAAATAATTAAAGTGACACTGGCACATTTGAAATATAGTGCGCCCTCAAGATTTTTCAAATTGATATTTTTGCATGGTTGTAAAGCTTTTATATACATTAGCCCTCATCTGAAATGATTTAGACAAAATCAGCGTCCTTATGGGGAATGTCGCAGCGACATTAATTGAGCAGACGACGGAAATGGCGTTCAACACAAGAAAACGCACGCCGTATGCATGTTTCCCACGGCATGCATCCTGTTTGACTGGTCTGTGAACTTTGTGGTTTTAATATCAATGTGTACGAGTCTATAATATTCATGTAATACACACATTCGTTGATTAAGTTATGGAAAACTTAAAAGTTAGCCTACAAAATTACCTGGATGTCTGTAACCTCTTACCAACGCCCCTATCTGTTTTTGAGTATATTATTATTTTTATGTGTAAAATGTATCGCTATTCTTCCAATGGCCTAGACTATCATTTGAGAGCAAATTGAAGAAATTTCATACTTTGTGAAAATGTGCCAGTGTCGCTTTAATATGAAACTGGTGTTTTGCAATAAGCATGACGTATAGTCCAGGCTACAGATTCATTGATACCTAATATCAACCTTGTTTTATTAGATATATAATGTGTTTCAACGGTTTCTAGACCAGTTTTTTATGCTGATTCTGATGGATGCCAGACGAGCAACCTTGAGCATTTCTGTAAAAACGCAAAAAAATCAAAATGGCCACCAAAACACAAAACATTCATCTCTTGTTCACTCAAAAGGTATGATTTTTCATCCTGTCTCGTTTAAACATTCATAGTAACCAATTAACATATGGTTCTGTAACCACGTAATTAATGAATTCAATATGGCCGCCAATACAATAAAGTGTCTGATCGTACAGTATTTTTTTTAAAAATGTGATAATAAATTCCGTCTTATAGGATCCAAAGATGGCTTCCGATACTCTAAGGTGGCTATAATTGATAGCTGTGTCTAATCTAGTACTGCAATGTTTGTGTATATGCCCGTAAGTCAATCAGATCAATGTACACATCATTAGGTAATCAGAGGAATCGATGCATGTAAGATGCCATCCAAAATGGGTATCCAATATGGCTGGAAATGGCACTTACAAGCGGCGAAAAATCCGATCACTAATAGTCTTGAGAGATATGTTTCTTTGTATTTGGTAGGTTTTATGCGTCCATTGGCATCCATGTTGGGATATTTGATGAATAACGACTCAATGACACTTAAGATAGCCTTACTGGGGGTTTTTGGAAGCGATAAGCCAACTAAAAACCACAAAATATATATCTTTAGCCTACAGCGTGAATGAATTACTGACCTTTACTGATTGACATTTGTAGCCATATTGAACGCCTATCTAGGATGCCATCTTGCAGATATAAATCACTTTGATTATGTTATGATATTTAAATTGCTCTGAATCAGTTATAGTGATATACACAAACATGGCAGCTCTTGCCTTTAAGTAGTAATGAATTTTGCCATTTTGGAGCCATCTTGAATGGTTTATTGATTTGATTGATTAGCAAATTGTTGAAAGCTAATTATATTAATTGTTTCAATTAATATATTGATTGATAAAGCATTGGTATATATATCATGTTACCATTCTACGGTCAAAAGTAGATAAATATCAGATGGTTTTTTTGTATTGGCGGCCATATTGAATATCTTAATTAGGTGGTTAATGAATCCCATTTTGGTTGATCACAATGGGTGTTTTGACTGGATAGGTAAAAAAAATACAACTTTTGAGTAATTAACATATGAGTTTTTAGTGTTTTGGTGGCCATTTTTAATTTTGGCGTTTCTTCGAAAATGCTCAAGGTTTTTCGTGTGGCATCCATCGGATTCAGATTCAGCATGAAAAACTGGTCTAGAAAACATTGAAAAACATTATATATATGGTATAACAAGGTCACATGGTCTGTAGCCTGGACTAGTATTTGATTGACCCAGTTTTATGTGGATATGTGTGAACTTCCTGAGTTAGAACATGTTAGAAAATGTTCACAGTCAGAGAACAATAGCAGCACAGTGTCTTACCTTGTTCATTCTAAAAAAACAGCCCCGGCGTTCTTTATTGACAGAGACAGCAAGGTTTCAAATAACAATAGACTTTGTAATTTCTATGACAAAATACATCAGGTGCAGGATGTGGAGATTTGTCCAATAATTTAGAACGGACTGATAGGATTGCGTCATGTTCAACTTGTCATTACACGTGTTGTTGGATTATGGGAAATTATGACAAACTCTGTTGCAAGTCATTTTTCCTTGCCAGTTGACAAGGATTTTTTTGGAAAAACAAAAAGCTAATACTAGCACGATTTTTCTATACCAGTGAGAACTCTAGAAAGAGTTCCCCTTGAATGCACTGAGTACCTGCGGATTATATTGTTAAATACTAAGATGCAGTTATACTTCCATTATTTCAGTAAGTCTGCAAATTTACACGGCCGGGCAAGAGTAAATGGGCTTTGTGACAACGCGAAACTACTGAATTGTACCAGCAAGAATAATGTCGCCAAGATTTATGTGGACCCTGGTGCATACCCAACAAAAACTTTGTTGAACTTTCACTATTTTCATGAGATGTTTAATTGTAAATAGGTAAGAAATATAATATTTTTTGTGCATTGTTAAAACTGTATTTCGTGATTGATGATCAGATCAGATTTCATATATGCATTAAAATCATTGTTTTGAATTTATACCTTGGTCAAGTCAATTTTCTTACAAATTGTCATAGTGATATTTTGTTTTATAAATCACGGGAGGTTATTGCTTCTAGGTCTGACAACAAAAATACCGCTACCTCACTTTGTGCGGTGATTGTCAGATTTTCCTCTAGGGACATTATTGTTATGGAAGAATTTGGTAAATATTCAGCAAATTCTGTTGGTTTACCATATTTTTCAAGAACTACGTCAAGCAACCCCAAAATGCCATCCTAATTGACCTTTGACTATTTTATTACTGAAATTTCAATTTAACGTTGCATTCTGAACACCTCTGTTAAACATCCATCCATTTCTTTGCGAATGGAAGCGTTTTATGCGTATTTAAACAATGACCTCGACTGACCCCTAGCTGACATTTGAACTTGTATACCTAAACACTCCTCATTCTTCACTCTTAAAAACATTTTGATCAACTTGACCTGATAACCTCTAGACTCAAATTGTTGCCAGATAAACCTCCTCACTAAACACCCCATATGAACACCTCCCTCAGGTTTATTTTGGTAAAAACAGAGCCATTTTTGTGAAAGTGGAACTGTTTAAGTGTTTTTACACGGTGACCTCAAATGGCCCATGGTGACTTTTGATCTCATACATCTCATGTCTCTTAACGCAAGTGTGGATAAAAATAGATCAACCAATGAAGCGGTATGTTGCAGCATTGATACCAATTTGTCAATTTGCCTGGAGTGGTTCATATACCATTTCACCCAGTGCAATTGATTCGAATATCAATTAGCCTAGTTGAATCCACTCAGCCTGAAATAATGGGAAGTTTAAAATTACCACCTAATAGTCGACATGCATTATTCCCCCATGCTTTTATGTAATTAAAGAATGATCACTTAAATAAATTAAAACCTGTATCAGTGATTGCTAGGTTTTATTGTTCTTTTTCAGGGACTCGATAGTGGAACTGGCCATACAGTGTGGAGGCTGGGTTTATAATTTTGCCAGGCAGACTCGTGTGGTCTGTGGTGATTTTTGTACCAGATATACGGTACAGGTATAGATGCATTCCGGAGAACAGCTGATTAAACATTAGTATGTAAATAAGTAACTTGAAGAGGCACTAGTCGATCCTCAGCCACGACCCCACCTTTCACACCGGCATCCGGCGTCAAACTGAGCAATCGACTGACGATATGCCAACCATCTTCCCGCGTTTCTGCACAACGTTGGCAAATTGTTGTTCTGACGTTATATGATATCCATCAATTTGTAGTCGGAAGCCATGGCCAAGATCAGCTTAACGTTGGCATCATGTCCAAAACCAACTATCGGTTTTTGGTTGCTAAAATAACGTCATTTTGGCTGGTAGTCAAATAGCGACCGCGACCGTGCCGACCAATGGCGACGTTCACCTGACGGCGTCTTGCTATCTGGGAAGATCCAGCATAACCATGAACACCATTCTATTACTATGTAAAAACTAGCGTAGTGCAAGACAAGTACCAACTGACCAGCAGGGCCACTGGAGATGGAAATCAAAAACTATTTAAATTAAACTATATTAAATTAAAAAACTATTTATTTTGCACACACAACATCCAAAGTGGGAATAAAAAGTTTTATTTACAAAGATATAAAAAAAAAACACCCAACGTTTCGAGACTCTAAAAATCTCTTTCTCAAGGGAAACACGAATACAAAATTAAAAGAGAGCTGAGGAAAACTTCACATCTTCACCCCAGCACAGCTTGTATAGCAATAATAGAACAAACTTGGAAAGAGGAAAAGACAACAAGTATAAGATGAAAATAAACTTGAATAATAAAAGTACTTCTAGGAAGAAAATCAATAAGTGGTGTGAAAAGCTGTCCAGCAGAAAGTATGGCAAGCTGAATATGACAAAAAAGAAACGTCTAAATGGGATAAAGACAGCCATGGCAAGCCACTCTAAACAATGAGTGGGGAGGAAATTTGGTATAAAAGCCTAGAAACAGGGAGGGACCACTGTTAACCCTTTCGCACCCGAATTAATTTTAGGATTTCAATTTTGAACTGTCACCTAAAGACATGTCTAGATCTCTCAGCATAGCAATTAACATCCATTCTCCATGCCAAAACGCCTTGCCTGAAGTTGTAAAGCACATTATAAAAGTAAAAATTATACCAAACTTCATCTTTTGGATTGTTCCACATTTGAGATACCAAAATAGTATCTGAATGTATTTTCAAGTATTCATTTATTTGCAAGAAACGCTCGGGCGTTCTCTAGGCGCGAAAGGCTTAACACACCGGGCACCCGAAACAGCAGAGTCCGTCTAGGTGGAACAACCATGACGTACCAACGTCTCCACGCGTTGGCTCCGCCTCCCAGACCAAACAGCGGGGTGTCCAGGGTATCAAGGTGATCCATTTTGGAAAAACAAAACAGTAAAAGAAGAACAGGAACCAGAGTGGCTAGCTATGGGTCTTAACATTCATTCCAAGAGGGAATGAAGTTTGTAATTGCTCAATCCATTTGGACTCTATAGGGCCAGCCTGTTCAAGCGATTATTGTTGCTTGGGCGATCGATCGCCAAAATAGAAATATCATCCGGTGTGTGGTTGAGCTGAGTGAAGTGTCTAGCCACCGTTTATCTCTCCTATGTCTAGTATCTGCACAGTGTTCCAAGAGTCTAGGGCACGCTTAGTCTCTCCCACATACTGTTGGACACATTTTCTGCAATTGATGAGATAAACAACATTGGTGGATTTACAGTTGAGAGACTGATGAATGCGAAACTTATCGCCTGTGACATTACTGGAAAAGTATTGGTTGGCGGTGGTAAGTTGAACAGAACCAGAGCTGTGTTTATGCTTGCACGCAGCACATTTGTAGTAGGGGCTGAAGCCATTTTGTTGATTTACAATAGTAGGTTTGTTTGACAGGCCGAACCACCATGTCCTTGATGTTCCTTGGACGACGGAAGGCTACCATAGGAGGTTTTGGTATGGCTTCTTTACAACGTTGAGAAGAATGGGAAGATGCAATGGGATGGGGCATATGTCAAAACAAACGGAATCCGTTCTTCATTCTTTTGGTAATTTTTGACGAGGAGCAAGAGCTTCTGATCTGGAGATATCAATGGCTTTCTTAATTTGCTTCTAAATCACTTTGGCCGGATATCCTCTGTCCCTAAGATACTGTTTCAGATGTCCAATTCTGGTAGTGAATGCCTCATCCGAAGAACAGATGCGGCGTAATCTGAATGCAAGGAGATACTGGTGTGTGTCAGTTGGTTTGGAGTAGAGGTCTGTGTCAAGGGGGCCATCAACAAGACTGACAGTTGAAATAATGTCAAGCCCCATTGAATGCAATGGACGTTGACCTTCTGTGCCCCACCTCTTTCTTAAGCAAGCATTTGAGACACTCAAAAATATTCCTTATTTTGATCCTATGAGCTCCACCAATAACTTGCACCATTTTTTAACCAAATTGGAGCAACTTAAAGATTTGACCCCTGTACAACTGAAATTGACCCTTTTTATTGATTTTTGCTGTTTTTAGCCTATAACTCTTAAACTTTATGTTGTAGATAGTACAAACTATACCTTTCCTGAAACCCTGTGGTTAGACAAATAACATGGTATACTTTTCAACATGATTGGATCAATTTAAAAAAATGACCCCTGTACAAACTTTGTCTTGGCCCCCTCTCCTTAAGGCACCATTTGCTGCACTTAAGAATCGCGTTTCAGGGGTTCCTGTCAGTCTGTCTACATATTTAATCACCCGAACCTTTTGTACTTGAGATATGTTACAAATGTCTGCTAGCTCCTGGGCTAATAACACTCTCAATCACTTTAGTTCAATAGACCGTATTCAATAGCCAGCCATGTTGGTGGACAAGATAGACGCATTTCAGTACTACAATACATTCACCTGTCAATGATCCCTGTGCAATAGATAAACATGGATCGATTGACAGCTTAATGTATTGTAGTCCTGGAATGTATGCATCTTGTCCACCAACATGTCTGGTGGCTGACGTAACAATAGCTGCGTATGGAGCTGATTCAACCTCCTATGTAGATATAAGCTATGCCTGCATGTCTACTGTCTGCATGGTTACTGTCTGCATGACTACTATCTATGTCGGTGTTTACTATCTACATTTCTGGATTGCAACAACCAAATCGGATGTTGTAAACGGTATTCAAAAGCCAAGACTTTATTTGTGATATGATGTAAATATTAGTCATTTTTCTTCTCTTTTACCACCAACGAGGGTACTTTTGCCATG
>JAMKCH010087401.1:83911-123852 GCA_023653785.1 Ophioderma brevispina | reverse complement strand
GGAACAACAGTGGACTCGAAGGTGCAGGTTGCATGCATGAGACTCTCAACAAAAAACACACGAGGGCAACAAAACATTTTGCTTACAAGTACTAAGGATGTGTGTCAGCTGAGGTGGGAAAAAGGGCAGTGGACCGTGGTAAAATAAAAGACATCGGTTTGCTTATTTACATTGCTTTCTGTTTGGTGTTCAATACTATTGTATGGGAATGGATTAGTTTCTTAAAGGTGCTTGTTCCAATTTATATGTATTAGGTTCTCTACTTGATATGAGAGCCTGTCCTTGCACATACACCCCCGTCAAGTACCGTGGAAAGCAACTTCTTGTTGCGGTTTTGATGGAAGACTCAATGAGGCATGTTGCAAGCCCTATTCACTACTGCGCGTTATTGATGGTAACCACTAAACAAAGCGGTTTTTTGTTTATATATTCTTGGGAACTTATGGATTTGAGAGGGCTCCAATTTCAGGACAACAATGCGAAAATCACGGCTTTTCATCTGATATCAAAATCGATACGAATTCTGTAATCAGGGGGGGATCCCAAAAACGATCGGAATACGCACCTTAAAGTGGATGGCCAATTTAAGTGTATGAAGTTTTTCATTTTATATAATGGGCGTTTACCCCAAAACCCCACTGTTAAGTTTCACGCTGTTATCACGTTTTGATGTGAGAGGTAGAAACGTGATTTTGTTAGCCCATAGAGTACTGTGGTAACATTAATATTGGTCGAGCCAAAAATGTTTACATTTTTGCTCATAAACTTCGTCAACCCGAAACATCTTTTATCCCTAATATTTCACAGGTTGATGACGAAAAATAGTAGCTTTTTTCCGATACCAACATTTTGGACCACTTCCAGTAAAATCTGGGGTTCTGGGGGGACGAGCTATTCGCGTCGGCAGGGCCCTTTAATGAAAATTAAATCGAAATTAAAATCAGAGTTAATATATCGATATTCCAGAAAGTACAACATTTTAAGTACCGACCAATATTGAACATGCACTCAATTTAGCTCCGTAGCGACACCTGGGTACCTTTCCAAACAATCGGTTAAACTACACACCTTCTTGTCAACAAAGAACATGAAACCCAATTGGGCAAATATTCACTGCCAGCCTCCATGAGTAAACTTGGACCTTGTGTCTTAGTACCCCTTGGGCAAGAGACTCGGAACACAGAGAAATAGGTTTTGAAGTACAAGAATCTAGCTTAGACAACACTTGGATATTGCTTTTACACTTAAGGTGTTCTGATTTAACACCTTGAGGGATGTGTTTATTCTACTGCTTTTGTTATCTTTGTCAGTAGCAAAGTAATTTTGTTACAGTCCGTATGTGTCTGTTTATTTTAGTATACTTGGTTTTTGGAGTGGTTGATTGGCTCACAGGAAATCAAATTTATGGGGAAAGTTTCAAAGCATAACTTCATTAGAGAACAAAAAAATATCCCTCTTCACTTTTGTTTTTTTTTCTCTGTATTTTTTTCAAATCTATTAAATGTATTTTTGGTCACACCCTGTATTTTCCCCGGGTGCCTTATAATTTATGATGTATCTTTATTACCTTTTCAATTAAAGTTCAATACGTATATTGGTATTGTGTAACTTATGCATGGGTGCCACCTAAATTACACCCTGCGTTTTAAGTGGCCCTCCCACATCTCTGGCATATTGAATATTATTTATGTCTAAATCATCTTTGTTCTATTAATTCCAATGTTCATATTTTATATTTGTTACAATATTTATATTTACTGTACATTGCAATGCAGATGAATAACTGAAAACTGAAACCCCCCCCCCCGGCACTCCTAACTTTCCATACAGCATTCTGATTGGCCAATTACATTATATAATTCATTTCAATACCATCAAATGCAGCTTCCAAATATTTTAAGCTATACTGTCTTCAGACTTACTGGCGCATCTACCAGTGGCTAAAAAATAATAAAAAATTAAAAAAAAAAAAAAAAAAAAAAAAATATTTTTCTTTGTGTTTCATATAGATAGACACTCAATAGATTCCCACTTTTTATTTGGCTACAGAAATAGCTTAGAAAAAATGAAACAAAAGGTGAATTTGTATATAATATGCTATATTTCAATAGAAAACATAGCTGAATTTCCCTATTTACTCCCATAGGAAATTAATAAATTTCCACAAATTTTTGTACCAAAGAAACATTTCTCAGCTTAATCCCTTTCATATGGGGATACCTTTGATGAAGCTTTACACAGGACAAAATTAGAATTTTCATCACATTTGTTTTGGGACATCTGTTATTTGAAAACTCTCCTCGTTGCACCTTTAAAGTTCCATTGGGACCAATCAAAGTAGTATTCATCATTGGTTTTACACACGGAAGCTCACAAGATTCCAATAAAATTAAAGAGAAAATAACTGAGAATTGGTAAGGCCCTCCTTTACGATAATATGTAGTAATTACATTATATGTACGTTTTCTTTAGGTTGAACTTCCTTTACACTCAAGAGAACCTGCTCATCAACACCATCAATACAATCTTTGGCCAATCCTCCTCATAATGGCAGCCTATAGGGCCTATTTCCTCTCTATATAGTCTTCTACTCATCTCATTTCAATACCTTTTTAATGGAGTCGGTTGACACGTGCGTACTCGGTCTTCCTCTTTTGACTGAGGATGTTGTATTTGCATCCCTCAAGGGGGCAGAGCCCTGGATGACCCCTTGAGGTTCGCCAGAAGTCTGGAGCGATTTCTTCAGGGGGAAGTGTGGGCTTCGTACAGACATTTGAATGCGTATTTTTAAAATGCAAAATGGTCAAAGGTTATTGAGGCTGGGGTTGCCTGGAGGGGAAGTGGGATGCTAGATGGGCCTGATGCCTTGGCGCAATGGGGTGGGCTTTGTTTGAACCTGTTAATAGGTGAGAAATGTGAAGAAATGTAATGGCTTGTTAGCTCTGTTTGAGTAAAGAGGTTTTGCAGCCTGATCTTCGTCATGTTTAAGGGCAGAGTGGATCTAAAGTTCAAGATCAAGTTTAGTGTGCAGACACTTGGAGGAAACCTTTCCAGAAAGTGCATTTTTCGTGGAAACTCTTGGAGCCTTATCTAATCTGTTAAAACTGCCCGATCTTGCATTGTCTTGGGTACAAACTTCCGCAGAGATGTAGTCAACTATTAACCTTACGCTACTTCTAAAAAATTCTCAATGCTAAAATGGGGTGTTGTCACTAAGTCATTTAATCATTCCAAAATCGATAGAGTTGCCGTTCTCTGTGTCACAATGTCACAACTGTTAGATGCCAAGCTTAGGCTGGTTTGAGTTGGGATCTCGGCCTTCGGGACAAACTTGTCGTCTTTATTATCACCTTGGTGCAAATTATGAGTTTCAGAAAGTTGCGGGGGGGGGGGGGGGGGTTGGTTTCAGGTAATTGGACATTTTGTCTATGAGCCGTGAAGGGCTGGTTAGAAGCGAAGATCTCCAAATCGTGTGGTGTGATGTGTGTAAAAGGACGAGTTGTTTGTGGCAAGGTGAAGTAAAGTGTGCACTGCGTGTAGGTGATCTTGTGATTCTGGTTCAATTACATTAACCAACTAAAGAGTATGGTGTCCTTTTCACTGAAGTAATATTTTACTCACATTCCAGAAAAATTACAACTGTATTTTTTAATTAAGAATAGTATTTAGTTTTGTAAGAATAAACATCCCAAACCTAGTTGGCACCCAGCTAAGGTAAACCAATACATATGTATTTGGTCTATGGTTTGGAAAAATGAGCCAAAACCCTTCTTTTGCATGTTTTGGAAATAACTGTCACAGGCCTGCTGCTACGGATTCCTAAGTCTTTAACATCTTGAGATGGGTTTTAACGGGGTCCTTAATTATTGCTCTTGTATAATTATTTTAATAATTAGGCCTAGTTAATTAATTAATAGGATAGGATCATGTTTTGTAAAAATTAGGATGCTTATTGCTTAGACTGAAATTAGACTTTGGTTCAAGCCTTGTGGCTTGATTGATTGTACTATAACAAAATACCATAAAATGCATGTTTTTTTTGAGATCCTTTTGAAAAAGAACTATCAATAAAATTTTAACCCCATTCAGAGTCCACCATAAAGGATAAGGAAGGAACTAAGTTTCATGTGCAAAAGTGAATTTTCTTAATTGATAATAAGTTAGTGCTGGTCCTTTTGAGATGAAGAAACAATAAAAATACAAATTACATCCTAGTTTTAGAGAATAATATTTTATTCACAACTGCTATAACATGGACCACAAAAAAAGCAACATAATGAAGGGAAAATGGATAGAGAGACTCCCTTGTCACACATAACTGCAGCAAGTGAAACAAACCCAAGACATTTTAAAAACAAAATTTATGTTTCATGTATACCACCATACTTGACCATGACTACACCAGCAGACAGAAAGGGCTGAAAAATAACAAACATGGTCAACGGCAGGGCCTAGACTATCTGTGGCCATGTTTTATGTATACTGCCTGGCCCTGGAAATGTTGTTCACCACCACAGCTTGACCATGTTGTAAAGAAGACATTTTGACACAATTTGAAATTCTGATAGCATCAATCGGCTGCTTAAAATGCACATGTGTCCAAGGTCATTGCTAAAACATGGCACCAACTGCATTTGAACATCCCCATCCTTTTCCTGTCACTAAGCTTACATGTACAGCTATATTACAGAGAAGTGGTGAATCGTTTCCCATCATGCCCTGTGGTTAAAAGGGGACCTGATGAGTCATGTGACACACACCATGGTCCACATAAACTATACCTTTTCGCTTTTTAGTCAAGAAAAATGTTGAGTAGTAAACATAGACTACATTTAAGAGGAACAGTTTCCAATTGTTTTTTTCGCAAAATTGGAATTTTGGTGACTGTTGATGGGCTGGGATGACTAAACATTCGTCAAGGTTGCTAGATGTAGTCTATCTAATCGTGTTTTCAAAAATAATCTTCGTGACTAAAGAATGGGAGGATTCCTATTAGCCTGGAAAACTTGACAGCTTAGCTTTTTAAACCTAAAGTGGAAATTGCCCACCACCTTTTTGGGCATCAATAAGAGCAAAATCAAGTAACATTTTTTGTCATGTTTCTAAAGAATTCACATTATTTCCTTACAAATGTTGACATCAATACCACTTGTACAGTAAAGTATTATTGCAATGCCTTATGGGAATGGTCAATCCTCCTCTTGGTCTGCTGGTCGATATCACTGTTCTGTCACTGCTCCGGTATTCATAACCCCTAGCTTTCTGAAAAAACTAAACAGAAAAATGGGTTAAGCTAGGGTTTTTAAAGAAAGAAATGAAACTTGTCCAAAGTGGTAAAAGCCTAAGTTAAACCTCGCCCTAAACTTTAAATCCCAAATTAAACGTCCTTTAAAGCCTAGATATTATGGATTGTGGCTTTTGACTGTGTGAGACATTTCATTTCATGGTTGAAATCGGGTTAACCATCAACTAGTCACTTTCGATTCATTCCTTCTTAACTTCATTTTCGAGATGTACAATATATAGATGTTGATGCTATCCTGTGGAATTGCAATGTGTTAGATTCATATATATACAAGAACCCCTATTCGTGGACTGATCCTATATGGTACAACAATGTTACCTGGGCCCTGTAAAAGTGCAGCGGGCTTGTAACAGGAACTAAGTATGGTATGGAATTAAATGTTGTTATAATCTCAGGATGCAATATATAGGGATATGCACAGCATATCTCATGTGCCCCTTGGAGGGATGGCAGTCACTTTCTCTGATGGATATTGATTTATTACATAGATTGCATTCAAGTTTGAAAAAATTACTGTGATTGACATGTATAGGGGTTATGCTTTGCCATTGGCTAATGGCATTAATTGACCAAGAATCTGGAACTTCTTTTTAGAAAACTACAAACCAAAATTTAATAAATGAGGATTTTTCTTTTTTTTTCAGTGATTATCTCTAATTCAGGTCACAAAATCTCAGTGAAACCCTTGGCACAAACAACCCCCCCCCGCCAAATCTGTCACACAAGCACAACACTCCGGGAGTGTTATTAGAGTAAGTATTTCTCCTCCAAGTTTTTTTATGGAGATAAGGAAACCCCAATACTCCTCGATCACACTAATACTCCCCTGCTTCAAAACACGGTCAACACTCCAAAGTTTTGAAACTCTTGAGTTTCAGCCTCTTGTGGACTGACCGTAGAGCTGAATGCACAAATGTCCTCTTGTTAATTAGCGGTCATGTAAAGACATAGGGGACAGCTTGTGTCTTCAAAGATATGTTGATAGCTTGACAGATTTCCTAGGCACTATTATCAGCTTTTTGTTTTCCTGGGGAGTTTGTCTTGTGGTTCTCACTGTATACCATAGGTATAGTTAGTTAGCAACACCTCACCACACTATTGTCATATTGGGTGGGTCACAATTGTCTGTCTGTCTGTCATCTGTGCTTATTACACCTTGTCAAATTTGGTTCAAGATTGGGGCAAAATAGTGTCCTCCGTCCCTGCAGGCCAAGATCATGGGTCCAGTGTAAGAAATGTGGTTATGTCAAAATGTGGTTGGGATCCTGATTGATTATGACATCATTGCCGGTATTTTGATGACATTTTGATGCCATCTTAATCATTAAAATTCTTTTGTGATTACTGTGATTGAGGTCGTATTAAGAACTCTTGATTGCTAGCTATTTTAAGGGCATATGGTGTCTGACCACATTGCTCTATAAAGAGTCTGGCAAATAGAGGGTTTACTGCAAGAAGACCCCTCTGCAATAGCTGCCATTATGTCAGTTGTGGTTCTTATTAAGTGGTGTACTTTTGGCCAAATGTCACACTGACAGCTCTTGCACTTGGGGAACTTTTTAACCCTAAACCTTTGAAATTAAAGCAAAAAGGTTTTTATTTAACTTGCCCGACAATTTAAAGGAATGGTGTGGACAGAAACATGTCAAACAAATGGACATTTTTGTATGGATTTTAATCAAATCTTACAATATTTTTTGTCTGTTTCTTTCTTTTTTTCATATTCAATGTCTCCTTGTGATGCTTTGACGTCATTCTCCATTCCTCCTCTTACAAATACTTCAATACATAAGAAACAGGTAAGTTGGATTTGTATATACTAGTAAATATTTCCCCCCGCAAGTGTCGCTTTTTGGCTTTTAATGATCGCTGTCAGAAAACCCTTATGAGCGCCCCTGTCACACAGAGCAACTGATGGTGAATGTACGACTAGCCCCTCAATGTTATTCGGATTAGTCCTGTACAGCCTGCAGAGCAATGAGGACCTGAGTGTGGAGTTCAAATATCATGGATGTGTGCTAGTCAACAAACATTTGGGGTCCGTTGCATGTGGTTGTCGTGGTCATTTTTGGTGATAATATCTTTCACTTAAACCCTATAAGGTTCAATTTTGCCAGCTTGCTTGTTATTTTTGCCCTTTATTTTTGTAATTTTTCTTTTTTTTTTTTTTTTTTTTTTTTTAAAAATATTCAATTTGTAAGAAATTTAAAAATACATATATTTACTTATGCCTCCAGCTAAGGTCAAATGTCCCATCTTATTTAAAATGATTAGGTGGTAACTTAGCAACTATCAATCTATTTGATATTAGCAAGATGCACTATGCTGTTGCATGAATTCTTTGTAGCTCGCTTCAGAATCAGCCACTGCATGATATGAGTGATTTTGACACACCACCCATCTGCCACTGAACAACCCCAACGGGTCATCTCAATTATCTTTCAAAACTTCTTGCGTTAAGTAAATAAACTTCCAATTGCTTTGGGATGCCTCTGACCCAGAAGTTCTTGTGGAGATGTAAGTTTAGTTGGTCGCTGACCCTTGCCAGTAGGCGTATTTCATCTCAACCCCCTGCGCAATACTGCCTTCCTGATGTCTGGCCATTTCTGATTGCAAAGAGAACGAAAGAAGAAAGCACCATAAAGAAAAGAAAGTATAATGGTAAACTAGATATGAGGAACCCTTTTGCATGCCATAAAAGGTATACACTATGGATCTTTGGGACTTCTTAAAACAGAGCATTTTTAATTAAATCTAGGAAAATAGATAGGGGTTTCTTTAGCAGAAAGCATTTTAGCGCTTCCAACTATTGCTAATATTAATGATTTTTAAATTTAGATATTTTTGTAATTTTTTAGTTTTTTGCTTTTTTTAACATATTTATTATATTTCGTGGTTTAAGGTTCTGTACTGTGGTGTAAAACCCACCATATTTGATTTCAACTTGTACTGGCAATTTGGTCCAAAATGTGAAGTTTCATATTTTAAACAATTTTTTACCATTACAACTTAAAAAAAACCCAGTTTGCTCACAATACAAAGCAAAAAATAAAGCCATATGCATAAGCAAGTTTAAAGCTTAATTTTAAGTTCCTATAGTTTGAAGAAATTATTAGTCTACTAAAACAATAAGTGGATGAATCCTCAATATTAATTTAGTTAAAGCTTTTGGTGCATTCCCTCTTCCTGAGAGCTCATGTTATATTCCCTGTTTGCTGATGGGGTCATCCTTCTTGGTGAGAGAGGGTCGAACACTTGATCAACTCCACTTTGTCTGAAGTGAACTAGAACTGGTGCCCAGGAACAAATAAACACACACATCGGCCAGTCTTTAACACAAAAAAATGTAAAATTAAAAATATTATATATTTTTTTTCAAGGAAAAGACCCCATCGTTTGGGGGTTTATATCTCCGCCAGGGTAGGAAAGTGCAGTACGAGAGGGTAGGTTTCATCCATACCAGATCAGTTTGAAGTTGCGTGTATAGTGGGAAGATCCGAGCAATTTCAGGATGATTTATTTTGGTTAAAGTACAACTACAAACAGCTCTCTTTCTTTTGCACTGAGCAAGTCACGGCACAAGTTTATATACACGATTAAGTCCCATTTTCTCAGCTGTAGTATTTAGAAATGCCGAGTATGCCCAGTGAAGCAATTTCAATAGAAACACACTACTACTACTCGCAATGCCATGATTCCCAGAAAGGGTAGCCAACACTTTTCATCTCGGATAGAAAATACACAGTAGGAGAATCGCCCTTGGTCGCGTGCAGGGGTTGCCCGAGTTCACTTATCACTTGATTGTAAACCAGGACCAAGATCGTGCAGGTGCCCTGCCATAATTAACTAAATTTGTGTTTAACCAAATAGTTGAATCGCCACTAACTTATTTCACACACTCTCACAAAAGCCTGCTCTACCCTAAATAAGAGACACTTCCGTCCAGCAGAAAGGCTGACTGAGTGTAACAATGGTCTTCGGACTTAAAATGAATGATGGACTTGACGCAGATTGAAAAAAAGAACAAAGATGGTCGCGTGCGCAAACTCACTTTCCCTCCCTTTAATGTGTCGGGTTTTCTTCCTATTTATTGCAATTATCTGTAACTTGATGAGCCGTGATGCATAATTGTAAACCAATTTTCTAAGGCATCCGGGAGTTAATAGTCCTATATTTATCTCTCACAAAAGGATATACGAGAGGAAAAGTTTCCCTTCAAAATGTCCGGCAGATGTATGTTTTCCCCCTTTTATTTTAAATTGCCAGCATTAACTCTTTTATACTACAGCAATTGATTTGAGTCAATTGTTCAAAGGGGCCCTTGTGGATGCCTCAAAGTTTGTAAGTTGAAACTTGAGTAAACTTTGACAGGAAAAATGGCCAAATTTTTTACTTTTTTTAAAACCTAAAATTGGTAAAATGTCCTTTATTTCTGTCTCTTGAAACCTGTCTGATTATTTTTAGAATAAGTGTATTTTTAGATACCATGGAGGCATTTTCTTTTTCGTTGGAGTGAGTTACCCCGGCAGTAATAAATGTATTTTTTAAAAATATCCGGCCTGTTCAATTTTTCAATAGTAAAGACTGTGACGAGTGGTTTTCTAATCCGCGGCCAGTGAAATCAAATGAAAACTACAAATTGGAATTCATTGGGCAAAATAAAAACCAATATTTTTCCTTTCAATTTTGCTGTGAAAATGACCACTGCAGGCTCAAGTCACACTGGACACATCAACTAACATCATAAAAAAAGCCTTGTATATGCTGACCATTTCTGACCCATTTCAACACCAGCTTTTCAGTTTGTTTCTGTCGTCCGTTGTGACAGGTTGCCAATCATAAAAATCGCGCCTGTCAATCAATCATATGTTAATCTACCACCAACATTTTTAATTATACAGAAATGGACTAGTTGTACATATTTAAAACACTAATTGTGTGTTTGTTCAATTCGTCTAGGTAATTAGCCTAAGGTGTAATAATTATTTTATAAAAATACATAGAAAATTATGTTTTCATATCTGGTCAATCCAGTTTGGAGGCTATTTTCAAGTTCCATTCTGACCAAATTAAGCGAATTTATGCACTCTTATGCTTCAAAGAAGGCTGCCACCTTACTTCCCACCCCGCCACTCAGACTATCAAATCTCTTTGTTAGCCTAAAGGGGGTGCAATTAATCACAAAATACAAATCACTTTTGTGGTTTATGCAAGTCCAGAATAAAAACCTGACCACCTTGTAATGAGCATTGTCCTTACGTCCAGAAAGGTGAACTCGATGGTTGAGGTTCAGCTGATAAGCCCAAACTATGCACAAAAATTTGACGAAAAGCAAAAATGGTTATTTTTGAGTATTCAGACCAAGTTCCGCACGTGGCATCATCACAGAAGTTTGTTATCCCAATAAATATTCTCCCAACCCAAAACTGCTCACACCTCATGAAGGCAGTGTACACGTAACATTGAGAACACGGGCTTCCGTTGAACAATTACGGAACGTAGCCTCTTGACTTTCCTTACAGAAATGGCCTCCAACCAGAGCTGAGTATACAAACAGTACACTTTTTTTCTTAGGTACAATTACCAAGGCGTAGCTCTAATTATCCCGCTCAAATTTGCCTAAAATATTGTCAGGACTTCAAAAATGTTTGAAGCTGTCCTTCAATCCTGGGTTTGCCTTCTGATGGTATTTTCCCCTGTTTGTTTGAAGGCAAGTGTAAACATTAATTTTCCTGTGTCCTCAGACTGTTTTTGATAGCTAGATAAATCATAATGTGGTTCTTCAGGAGAGTTATCCTGCCATATATGTTTTTATGAAGTATTGCTATGCACAGAGAAGTGCCGAGGGTCGTGTGCATTGGAAATTGGACAGTTATGATGTCTGAGGAATAGGACAAAGGGAGCAAGTAAGAATTTTGAAGTAAAATGTGCTGTATGGTTTTGGATAAAATTTAGTTCTCATCTTCAATAATACATGGGATATGGGAGTTCATACATGTGTTTGAATTAAATTTCATATCTTTTAATTAAAAATGAATCCTATAAAAAAGCCCAGCCCTGCGCTATTAATTTGAACCACTAACCCTAAGCCTAGGCTTGTTGGACTCATTGAATGCATTTGCCTGATTCTCCAAATATGACCAAGGAAATGCATTTTTTGGGGAAAAAATTTTAAAAATTGTGATTCTGATGTCGCAGGACCCAGAGGTTTGAAAAGATTTTTTTGTAATAAAATGTCACACATTTCAAGACTCAAGTAAGGATTTTGATTCAGCTAGCAAAATATTCCCTGGATCTGAAATTTTAAAATATTTTTTTTCTAAATTCTGTGAACTTTACTACTTACACTAATTGAGTAGATGGCAATACTATAATTATTGCACGGCATCAGCTGGATAATTTATGTCAAACTATAAAGTGAAAACACGATGGTACCCTGTTCATTTTCTACAATGTGTTTATTGCTAATTGAGGCTTTTCTACAACTTAACCTGACCATACATAATTGGATTTAAACCAGGCATATCCCTCAGGAATCAGTGGTGTTTAGGGACAACCTGCATCATTTGATGGCCTACCGCCATGCAGAACCAAACTGCAAATAGTGTATTTTATGTGGCGATTTCAAAGAAATATATTTTCATTGGATTGTGGTGATCACTGTAATGAGTCATTTGTCAGGCGGGAGGCTGGGTGAGTTTTTTTCAATCAAGATAGCGGGCTCCTTTTGGAAGATTCTTTCTTGGAATGTACACAAGGTTTCCGTTTGTGTTTCCTTGACGCGGTCTTTTGTTTTAGTAATCAGCATGCTCTCCTCACTATGGCATTAATCATTAAGTCCTTGGGATGTATCTTATCTTAACCGTAAATTAGTCTGACAGAAATCCACTACAGCATTCCTGCGACTGACGATAGCAACTACCCCATTTCCCGTACCCGTTACTGGAAAAGAACTACACCAACCATTGTTCATTGTTAGCTTATGTCAATCTTTTTGATTTGGGATCTATGTGTCTGTATCATCAAAATTTCAGTTGATCATACAGCATAATGTATACATATAAAATCATATCTAGTAAGTTGTTTTTTGCTATTCATTAAGATCTGATTCATGTTATTTTGAAAAAAGAATATAATTTTCCAAGTGTATCGTTTGTATAATATTTATTGCTTTTACATTATGATTAATTTTCCTGTATTAAAAAATAATTGTAACACGCTCCATATTTCAGCTTTCATTCAAACTCACTCCATCGATCATTTTACCCAATAGAATCAAACCCTTATTATCAATAAAACGAAAGGCGCATTATTTAAATATTCTGGTCATATCATCATAGGGAAGTACTGATCGAATCGGTTGAGACGCATCCCAAGGATGTTCAATGTCTTTTGTGGCAAGAGAGTTATAGCCCTCTATTGACAATAGGATGAGTTGCTTACCAGTGTCTGTGCATACTACTCAGTACAGTGGTGGCCTCATCCAACAATCATGTGCGAGGGAATTCTGGACAAAGATACTACCTCCATGTAGTTCACATAATACCCAACAAAATTATTCAAAAGTTTTCCCTTACAAACACTCGGCAAGTTAACACTTGATGAATCCAATTTTCTAATAATGATTTGAACCCATTGGTATAATACAGTGTTCTGTGTACCTTTTATTGGGTGTGTTTGTGTGTGTAGTCAATTTTCTCAGCTTTGTAGTAGAAATGCCGAGTATGCCCAGTGAAGCAATTTGCAATAAGAAAAACACTACTCGTCATGCCATGATTTCCCGAGAGGGTAGCCAACACTTTTCATCTCGGCATAGAAAAGCACAAGGTGGAGGAGATCGCGCCTTGTCGCGTGCAGGGGTGCCCGAGTTAACTTATCCTTTATTAGTAAACCATGACAAAGACTCGTGCATCGTTGCCCTGCCATAATTACCCTAAATTTTGTTGTGTTACCAAATCGTTAAATCGACCACTAAACTATTTCACACTTCCCACCAGCCATGCTCGACCCTAAAATAGGAGACAACTTCGTCCAAGCAGAAAGGCTGCACGGAGTGTAACAAGGTGGTCCTGTCGGACTTAATTAAGATGGACTTGACCATATTGAAAAAAAGATAACAAATATGGTCGCCGTGCGCAGAACTCACTTTCCTCCCTTTAAATATGTGTCGGGTTTCTTCCTAATTTAATTGCACTTCTCTGTACTTGATGAGCCGTGATGAATAATGTTAAACAATTCTAAGGCTCTTGGAGTTTAATGATCCCTATTTATCTCTCACAAGGATACAGAGGAAAAGTTTCCCTTCAAAATGTCACGGCAGATGAATCCACTAGGTTGGACTTTGTGGTTTCTCCTCCCCCTTTTAATTTTAAATTACCATCATTTTACTTACTCTTGTTAATCAAGCAATTGATTTGAGTCATTGTTCAAAAGGAGGTTTTGTGGATGGCCTCAAAGTTTGTAAGTTTGAAACTTGAGTAAAACTTTGACAGGAAAATTGCCAATTTGGGCCTTAGTAGGAAATGAATTGGTAAACAAATGTCCTTTATTTTATGTATGCTTGAACCTGTATGATTAGTTTAAATTAAGTGTATTTTATGATACCATGGAGGATTTTCTTTGTTTTCGTTGGAGTGAGTTACAAAAACCCCTGCATTATCACTATGGATTTGTTAAGAAATATATAGGCCTGTTCAATTTTCAAAATAACGACTGTTACGATTGTTTTCTAATCCGCGGCCAGTGAAAGCAACTGAAAACTAAAAAACGACAAAATAGAAATTCATTGGGCAAAAGAACAATAATTTTTCCTCCTTTCAATTTGCTTGTTGCAAATGAACCAACTGCAGGCTAAAGTCACACTGGACACATTCATCTAACAAGCATAAAAAAAAGCCTTTGTTTAATATTCTGACAATTTTGACCCATAACACCAGCTAGTCAGTTTGTTCTGTCGTCCGTTGTTGTGAACAGCGTGCCAATCATAAAAATAGCCTGTCAATCAATCATATTAATCTACCACCAGACATTTTTAATAGTACCGAAATGGACTAGTTGTCAAAGTTAACACTAATTGTGTTTGGTTTCAATTTAGTCTCCTAGGTATAGCATAAGGTGTGTATCATATTTTATTAAAAATAACATAGGAAAAATTATGTTCATATCTGTTCAATCAGTTTTGGAGTGCTATTTCGTTCCATCGACAAAGGAAGCGTAATTTATGCACTTCATTATGCTTCAAGAGGCTGCCCCTTCCTGCCCACCCCGCCACTAAGACTATCAAATATATTTGTTAGCCTACTAAAAGGGGGGTGGCAATTAACAAAAAAACTTCCCCCCAATCCCTTTTGTGTTATGCAAGTCCAGAATAAAAACATGACCACCTTGTAATGAGCATTGTCCTTACGTCCAGAAAGGTGACTCGAGGGTTAGAGGTGCAGTGATAAAGCCCAAACTATGCAAAAATTGACGACGAAAGCAAAAATGTTATTTTGGGAGTCAGACCAAGTTCCCGCAAGTGCATAATCACAGAGGAAGTTTGTTCTATCCCAATAAAATATTCTGCAACACCAAAAGCTATGGCTCACAACCTAAGGAAGCAGTGTGTACACGTAACATTGAGAACACGGGCTTCCGTTGAACAATTACGGAACGTAGCCTTGCCTTTTCCTTACAGAAATGGCCTCGCACAACCAGAGCTGAAGTATACATACCGTAGCACTGGTTTCATTAGGTTACACTTAACCAGGCGTTAAGCTCTTAAGATCCCCGCTCAAATTTGCATATGAAATATTGTCAAAGGACTTCAGAAAATGTGGAAGCTGTCAATTAAATATGGGGTTTGCTGTCTGATGGTAATTTTCCCCGTTGTTGGAAGGCAAGTGTGAAAACAGTAATTTCCTGTGACCTAGAGACTGTTTGATAGCTAGATAAATTCATAATGTGTTATTAAGGAAGTAGGTTATCTGCCCAAGATATGTTTTATGAAGTAATGATAGGAACAGACGAAGTGTGCGAGGGTCGTGTGACATGAAATGACAAGTTATGATTATGGGAATAGACAAGGGAGCAAGTAGAATTTGAGTAAATGTGCTTGTATTGGTGGGATAAAATTTAGCCAGCTTCAAAATAATTACATGGATATGGGAAGTTACAGAAAATGTGTTGAATTAAAGTCAATATCTTTTATTAAAAAAATGATCCTATAAAAAGAGCCACCCTGCAGATAATTTGGGAAGCCCCTAACCTAAGGCCTAGCTTGTTTGGACTTCAAATTGAAATGCATTGCTGATTCCAAATATGACCACGGAAAGGCATTGTTTTTGGGGAAAAAATTTTTAACAAATGTGAATTCTGATAGTCAGCAGGAACCAGAGGGGTTGAAAAAGAATGTGTTTTGTAATTAAAATGCACAACAATTTTCAGACCTCAAGTTAAAAGGATTTTGATTAAGCTAGCACAAATTCTGGATATGAATTTTAAAATATTTTAGTTTCTACATCTGTGGAACTTTACTATTTTACACGAAAATTGAGTAGATGGCAATACTATAAAGATGCCAGGATCAGCTGGTATAAGTTATAAGTCCAAAACTAGAGAAAGTAAATCACAATGGTACCCTGTTCATTATCTACAATTTGTTATTGTCTAAATTGAAGCATTTTCTAACAACTTACCTGACCATAACAATAATTGGATTTAACCAGGCATATCCCTCAGGAATTCATTAAGGTGTTTAGGACAACCTTCCTCAGTTGGGCCTACCGGCCATTGCAGAGAACCAAAACTGGCAAATAGGGTTATTTATTTGGCTATTTCAAGAAATATATTTTCATTGAGGATTGGTGGTGATCACTGTGAAATGAGTCAATTTGTCAAGGGGGGGCTTTGTGGGTGAGGATCTTTAATCACGATAGAGGGCTCCTTTTGGAAGATGCGATTCTTGGAATGTACACAGGTTTCATGTTTTGGGTTCCTGATGTGAACCGCGGTCTGTGTTTTAGTAAATCACCCTGACTCCTCACTATGGCATTAATCATTAAGTCCTTGGGATAGGATCTTATCTATAAACAGTATAATTATGTAATGGACAGAAATCCACTAGCAGAATTCTGCAGACTTGACGATAGCAACTACCCAGTCCCGTACCCAGTTAGCTTGAAAAGAACTAAACCAACAATTGTTCATTGTTTAGCTTATGTAAATCTTTTTGATTTGGGATCTATGTAGTCTGTATCAAATGCAAAATTTCCAGTTGATCATACAGATAATGTATACATAAAAATATCTAGTAAGTGTTTGCTATTCATTAAGATCTGATTCATGTTATTTTGGAAATAAAAGAATATAATTTTCCAAGTGTATTTTGTATAATATTGATGCTTTTACATTTATGATTTAATTTTCATGTATTAAAAAAATAATTGTAACAAGCTCCATAGTTTCAGCATTTCAAACTCACTCCATCGGATCATTTATACCCAATAGAATCAAACCCTTATTATCAATAAAACGAAAGGCGCATTATTTAAATATTACTGGTAATATCATCATAGGGAAGTACTGATCGAATCTGTGAGACGCATCCCAAGGATGTTCAATGTCTTTGTTGGCAAGGAAGAGTTATAGCCCCCTCTATTGACAATAGGATGAGTTGCTTACCAGTGTCTGTGCATACTACTCAGTACAGTGGTGGCCTCATTCACATCAATGTGCAGGGAATTCTGTACAAAGATACTACCTACATGTAGACACATAATATCAACAAAATTATTCAAAAGTTCTTCCCTTACAAGCACTCGCAAGTTAACACTTGATGAATCCAATTTTCTTAAGAATGATTTGAACCCATTGTATAATACAGTGTGTCTGTGTACTATTTATACCAGTGTGTGTGTGTTTGTGTGTGCATGTGTGTGTGTGTATGTCTGCATGTATGTGCATGTGCGTGTATGTATGTGCATGTCTGCATGTATGTGTGTGTACATGCACGCATGTGTGTGTACATGCACGCATGTGTGTGTTTAATTTAACCCTGTACTTTGAAATGCTAAATCTATTTGTGTGTGTTACATAGAATTTAAAGGGATTTGGGGTCAAAGGGTCATTTGTTAGGTCATTATGGTCATGATGGCTTACCTGTATTCTTTGAGTACAGTGATTACAAAAGCTGAAAAAACACAAAATTCTAGTTTAAAAAGATAGTGCAAAGCTTTGATCTAATTTAGATGCAAAAACCTTAAGCAAACCTAAAATCTCGTCTTATGCTCATTGACATCAATATCTGTGGCATATTGCATTGTATCAAGTATCTCTCCACCATCTCTTCTCAGTTTCACAGATTCAAGAGGCATATTACCCTGTCCTGGTTTTTATGCACCGCATCTTTGCTCAAAATGTTTTCCGATTTGATAATTTCCGTAGCTGTGACCTTGGTTAATGTGATATGTTGGCCTTTATTAGCTATTCCTTTAATCATATTCTCTCTCTCGTTACTGTCAGGCTGCAGTGTTGCAAATGCTCAATATAATGAAATTAACACACTGTGTGTTGAACGTGGAGCATATAATTGAATAGGGTATTTCTTATCTGTCGTCTCTGAATACAACGTGCGATGCTTATCGCTGTTAGTGGCCAAATTAACTCTTACAAGCCTGCTGAATTCACGGTAGTAGATGTTTTTCAAATTGAAAATAAGATGAATTCAAACCAAGGACACTTGGTTGATTAAAGATCAGGCATGTCAGTACTTAACAAGGGGATTTCAACAAAAATCAGGGTAATCATCATATTCCATCAAGAATTTTGGACAAAAAATATGCTAAAAGGTTTCACAAGCCACGATTTAAGGGTTAGGATTTGGCCGTGTTTCACAGATGTTGGTCAGTGAGTGAGTCACGGACTAGCAACTGTAAGAGTAAAGACAAATATTGTTTTGCGCGTTAATGGACAAACCCAACTGTCCATCAGTGATACGTATTCAAACCAATTTAAAGCTGTTTTAAATATTTGCATTATCTATTCTGAATGCAAGAATCAAGTCAGTACCAACACCTTGATGAAGTGACCACATCAGGATTGTTTTTAGTTTCTAGGCGAGTGACCTACATCCACACTCGGCCTGGCTTTTGTGTGATTTACTTGCAAAATCCCTATCCTTTATGTTGGCGGCATTGGAGGGCGAATGTAAGCCCAATTTTCATTTTACCTATTGGTTTCTATGGGGAAAAATCACCGCTATACGTGGCACGCCATCACAAAATACCACTTTGAGAGCACTTTAGATGCTCAAATACCCAATGGGTAAGTAAAGCATGGTTTTGACAACAACTGATCCTATCTTCAGGGCACTTTCTTGTTAATACTTTGACCGTAGCAGCAAGATATAGTGTCAAGGGTGACCTTTTTATGTCTTTCAAAATTTTGATAATCTGATCGAAGACTTGGCATGTTAATACTTACTTGAATACATAATAATATGGTCATAGCAGTTTATAACTTGTATAACTTTTAACAATTTTATTTTAAAAATGACTCTTGTCAGTCCACACGCCTCTCGTGCAAAGGGTTACTAGCTAGTACTTTAAGTTTAATCTCAAGAGATATTACAATGTACACCAAATTACATTTTTCATAATTAATCCAGCTTGTAAAATCTTTTCTTTGCTGTAACACATATACAAAGCATCCGCATTCAAAACGCTGAGAACCTCTTGTGGGTTCAATTAGTAGAAATGCATGCAGTGATCTATTAAGTCCTGTCTGCTAATTGTAAATTATGTAGCTTTTTGATTAGAAATTTGTATCCTGAAATTTGATAAGGTTTGTTACCATGGCACCATGGCATTCTTAATTTTCCATCTGAATATGAGTTAACAAACCATCAAATACAATTACACCTCCCAATAATAGGTAAGTAGGTATGGCAGGGGACATCAAGAGAAGGTATATGGTTCTTCCATATTGCAATTCTTTTCAAAACTTTGGCACTGGTTGTCACATGAATTAAACAGTGACAACCAGTGCAAATTGTATTGAAGAATTGCATTGTGGGAAGAATACTCAACTCCTCTTTGGGGACATCTATGTGCAAGTTAATGGCTTGTTAATTAAATTGAGCACCACAATGTTAATGACAATTAACCTTCTTTATATTTTAAAACCATTGTTATTGTTTCTTAAATTTTCGATTGGTTTGCATTTATAATGAAAACATACAATCAGTCAAAATAAGTCCAAGTGTTTCCTCTATCTTCTTCTCCTCATTTCACGACACCTTTACCGTGAAGCTGTCCCCCCCCCCCCAATTTCGTGGACATGTCTTGTTTTAACATGGGTCAAAGTACCTTAACAGCAGCTGAAACTGTAACTTCTCACCTCTTTACACACTTTTTGCCCACTTCAACGAAATTGCTATCAAAATGGCCGCCAGGACCTGCCATATCCTGCAAGGTGAACTGACCACGGGGCAATTTTGGTGTAAATTGGACCGAAAATCATCTCAAAATGAGTATTATTGCTTTTATCAAGTCTGTTGAAGTACTTCATTGAGGTTGTTTTTTCATCAAGGTAGCATATTGGACAAACCGTACATCCGTGTTGAACCTAATGTTGGTCCACGCTGGAATATGCAGATATGAAGTGTCGGAAGCAGAATGATTGTGGCTGTAAAAGAGACTCCATATGCCTTGTAAACTATCAATACAATATATTCGAGGATCCGATATGAGGAATGGTGGGGCATTGAACCTAGTCTGATAGGGTCTCTGAGGTTTTTTTATTTGATTATGATTATGCATACCTTATAAAAATTATATTAAAGTAAATGCTGTGACATTATTGGGATAAAGCCTGTCTTGGCAAATATATTGAAGAGATAACTGACAAACATCGGTAAAGATGTTTATATGAGAAATGGTTATAGTTTATTTAAAGCATGATAATGTGGCCATTATAGTCTTCGGTGATAGGCAATGTAAGCAACACAGCAGGGATATAAAGATAAGAATTGAGTAAGAAGGACAGGACACAGTATCACTTTTCCAAGTGGTGTTATCTTGTTTTAAACGGTTTCAAATGATCACCTAAGTCAACAAGTTTTTCCCAAATGGGCATTTTATTACAAGGAGAAAGCAAGCCGAAATCCCTCCAAGGTACAAACCTCCCAGCATGCATTGGGGCAAAGGCAATGGCTTCTTTTCATAGGAGGATTGCTAGTGTGTAATCGTGTTTATATTGGTTTTCCAAGCAGTATTTTCTTAACTTTAAAAGGTTCTAAAAAAAGGTCAAAGTTGAGCATGTGTCTTGCAAAGTTGCTTTCTTTGGTAACAGAGTTTGAAAGCTGGAGGCTATACCGTCTTCAATAGTGTCTGAATAAGAGGCCTGTTTTAGTCGGCTTTACATCTTCTCTTCTCTTCGGTTCATCAGATGGGGATTAAGAAGGAACCTCATGGAGTAATTTAAGGGGTTGTACTATAGATTTGTCTCATCTTAAGTTGAAGGTGACGTCACTGCGATTTTTATGTTGCGCAGCATGACTCGCGCGCGGTATGCTTGGAATCATAGCATGCTACGCACGCGAAATGAATTAAGGCGGGAAGATCGAGCGCCGTGGGAATGGCCAAAGCCGCATAATGGACGTCACCTTTAAACTGAGGTGAGACAAAGTATAGTGTGGTGGGGGTCAGGTATTTCGATTGTTAATTTTAAGAAAACTAAGAGTAGCACTGGTATTAAAAAAAAACATATTCCAACATGAGGCAGGACTTTGCTCCTAATCACATGGTTTTGGCATGTACCCCACATGATTACATGAGAATGAGAATGAGAATGAAAAAGTTAATCTTACATATGAGGGGTACGGATCCACACAAAAATGTCAATAGGAGCAAAGTCATGCCTGGTTTGGGAAAATGTTTTTATATCAGTGTTACCTTTAGCTTTTTTAAATTAGGTGATCAAAAGATACACTCCAAACAACCAAACCCCTTAATCACTCAAGGATTATTTAGAAATTTTGATAATTTTGTTCTTGAAGTTCTGCAAAGAATTAATGCTTCAGCTTTATCAACTATTTAGTCAGTGTACAATCCCATGTTGGTGGTAAACAGTACACCATATGTGTCCTCAAATAGCACCATTAATTTTAGCACATGTTTCAAAGTTCAAGGACTCTGCTGTTGTTCCAGCCATGGGATTTCAACATGTAAATAATAGATAAAAAAGGACACCATCTCTCCACTTGACTTCAGTCCCCATATGTTGTTCATGGTCTCTCTTGAATCCATTCCTGGAGATGTCACCATGGCTATTTTAAGTGTCTACCAAAATACTTGCACTTGACTTGAGGATGATGTGGGAGGATGTTGCACTTGAGAAAGTGGTAGTTAAAAGTCTTGTATTGAGTGATGGGCGGGGTCAGTTTGCAGGCTATCTTTAGCACCATCATCAGTAGGTGTGTTACTATCAACACAACCTCCCTTATCTTAAGGCCAAGTGATCTGGAGGGATAAATAAAGGAAGTTAGGGTGTTGAGTGAAAGAAACAATCTGTTTAATATTCTCATGCACTTGAACTTTTAACACTTTGTCACACCTTAAACTTGATTAGAATGGGGGTCTATATGGAGGGGTTTATCACATCTAGTCCGCTGTGGAACCACCTGTCCTTTTGTCTTCAAGTTGATTGCAGAACATAATGCGAGGCTAATTGAAACGGGAACAGCATGGTTTAGTTTGAGCCCAAATCTGACTGCTGCATTCCATGTTGACAGTGAATCTTTGTTTTGTCTTTTACCCTTCAGGGCAATCAACTTCCTTTGTATGTCATTGTCACCACCCATGGAGCAGTCCAATGTCAAAATTGGTCAATTATAACTGAAGAAAGGCAATGCTAAGTAAAGAGATACTTGGTAGCAGTCTGAGGAAATGAATCTTCACAATTTCAAAAAAAAAAATGATTTAATTTCTTAAATTTAATCTTCAGTTACAATGCTATATTAATGATGAAAATGAAGTTGTTAATAAATGTTTAGGGGAGCGTGATGGGAAACTAATTTACCTTGTCATAAAAAGATTTAACTCTAAGTACTCAATATAGTTAAAAGAAAAGCTACACTGTAAAAACAAGGTTGAAAGTGAAGGCAAGGGGGCGTTTAGAGGGTTAATGTTTAGGCAATTAAACAATTTGGGTTTAGAATTAACAGGTGGTGTTAGATATTTGGACAGGTTTAGAGATTAAATGATCTCCCATTTTTAAACAAAAGTGTTTAATTGCTAAAAACATTAAACCAACATAAACACCACATTGCCTTCACTTTCTAAACACTGGTGTTTTAGAGTGTAAGTAATAAGAAATAAAGGGTAAGATGTTTATGTTTATGGAAGAATAATGGGTCCGAGGCAAGTAAAAACATAAATAATGGGCGAGGCGAAGCCGAGAACCATTTATAAAAAGTTTTTACTGCCGAGGACAAATTATTCGCCATAAACATGAACATCGCACCATTTATTTCTATTTCTATTACCGTAAGAAGTAAAAAATCCGAAAAACTGGCCATTTCTTATAAAAACGTACCAGTTGTTTACGTCTTTAAAGTGCGCGCTATGTCTTCTCCGCGTAAATATTAGCGTGTGCGCTTATAGTGTGGGGGCACGCGCTGAAAAGAATGGCGCTTTGCATCACGCAGTAGAGCGTAACGCGACCCAATTATTGCCGGAATGAAATGGGCTGTAAACAAACCACTCAAGAGCGCGCTTTGAATAATGGCAGTAGAGTAATAGAATGAAGTTATATGGTGACGCGTCAGAGGACAGTCACAGCAAATAGTGTTACCGTACCTAAAATATTCAACCTCTTAAATAATCCATAGTTATACATGTATTCTAAGGTAAAACGTAAGTGCGTGTTACGAGTCTCTTTGGGGACCCTCCCCTGATTTCCCGGAAAGTAGTATCGATTTTGATATCAGATGAAAGGCCGTTTTTTTTCATTGTCGTCCTGAAAAGTTGAGCCCTCCAAAATCAGTGGTTCTCAAGATATTAGAAAAAGCCGCCGTTTTAGTGGTTATCCATCAATATTAGCACAGTATTGAATAGGGCTTTGCAACTGCATTATTGCCTTTACCATCAAAACGTAAGTTTGTTTCCCACGGTACTGATGGGGTGTATGTGAAAGTGCCAGGATCTAATATCAAGTAGAGGATACAATACACATAAATCGGAACAAGCACCTTAAAGTAAGGAAGTATATTATTATTGTAGCAGAAGGAAACAACAATGGTTGCTTTATGAATGTAACTCTACAGTTTTGAAATGCTAAAATTAAAGCTAAGTAATGATGTCGTAGGAGGCAGCAGAGGTGAAAACTGTACCCGTTTCATACCTTATTGAACTCTTAAATAACTCTACAGTTGTAATACGAAGACCGGGGTCCACGAGGTTTTTTCGTAGTTATTCAAGAGTCTACAGTATTACTACAATAAAGGCTGCGTGTGACCGCAAGTGCAGACGACATGTCGTCGTTGTACCATATAACTTAACGATGATAATTTCCGTCGTTGGGCGTTTTTACCATGGTACTGTCGTAATTATGGGCAAAATCGCTGTGTGACCGCATTTCGTAGTTTACTACCATGCTTGCGCAATGAACCGTGTTGTGGACCTCGTGCTGGGTGTCCGGAAATGTCTACGACATGATTACAATAATCTCACTGTGTGACCAGGACCGTCGTATAATTAATACAGTAGTACCACAAATAAGAATATTACGACACAAGACGAAATATGCTCGTGTGACCGCGGTCTAGCTCAGCTCGCATCAGCATTGTCCATTTCCTATGGTTTTGAATCCCACCACCCACTTGTTGGTTTGTCCAACCAGTTCCATCCATTCGATTAGCTTAGGTCCTCAGAAAGAACAAACTACCGTGACACCACAATGGGCTGGTAACCTCAGTAACCAAAACCATTAAACCAGTTTAACCTCACAGCTATTGGCACAGTATGAGGCTTGGACAACCCACTTAACTGATGAGAAAGCATTGCTGTTGATGCCCCATTTATTACTTGAGGTTAAATAGATTAAATAAGAGGTTCCCACATTTCTGGCAGACGTCCAAATGGCTGGCACGGCTGCTTCTGTAATTGTTTCTTGAAGAAAACCACAAGAGCTTGATGCAATTCAGAGGAATGGTTGATTTGATGTGGTTAGATAACAGAATTTTACTGGTCATGTATTTAACATAACAATTGTACCTTTGATGATGCAAGATGATTTGTTTGAGTAAGGTACAAACCAGAAACGAGGAACTTTATTATGTTGCAACACCTCACACTTAGGCCAATAAGGGAACAAACTAAAGATTGATGAAGTTTTAAAATTGCAACTAGTTTTGTTAGAATGCTGACACCCCCTCCTTCTCTCTCTCTCCCATCCCCTCTCAAAAATAACCAGAACTAGGCAAAATAATAACATTCATGTGCTTCAGAAGAATAACATTAAAATTTTATTGAACTCAGTTAACTAGGAAATGAATAATTTGATAAATTATATCTAATGGAATGTCAATACATTTGAAATTTTATTATGTGGCAATAAATAGCAAAAATATTGTACAGGCCTTGATGACCATCAGACTTGAACATTAGGGTTGGAAAAGTCAAGGGCTCACATTGCAGTCCTTGTGGTCCAGCCTTAAAATAGGTTTGTTTATGTTTATTTAAAAGATTTCCTGTAATGACCTGCTGGAGGAGTCCAGAGCATGTGCAAACAAACAACAAATTCTTAGTGGCTCCACAGTAAGAAGGAGCAGTGGTTCTGATTGGAAAATTAAAGAGTAATGATTGAGAGTATTCAGAAACAATCTGGTCATAATTACTCTTGGTGCAAACCCCATTAGGAGAGCCTGGACTTCATGGTCAGTAGGTGGCACTGACCAATGTCCATTACTGACCAGTATGTTTTGGCATAAGTTAATGGTTATGGTCATTTACTAATTTTGATAATCAGTATGCAATAAAATGGCTAATGTGTTAAGTGTAAAAAATGTCAGGAAGTGTTTGAACCATAACACTGTAATTAGTCAATGGGTCTTTTACACTTAAATCTAGAGTGGGGCAATAATAGATTTTTTTTTCAAAGAAAATTATGTAGTGAAGTTCACCTTTTCAGGAAATATGCTGAATTTCAGTGTGATGGATTTTGTGTCAGGTTTCAATCTTAATGTTTGTAGCAATGTCATTTCATTGTCGCAAGTGCAATAGCTGCCATTTGTCAGAAATTTTCATCTAACATGTGGCTATTGACATGGTTCTTCAGGCGACTGTGGCGACACAGCCTCGCCTGAAGAACCATTTCAAGAGCCACTGATTCAAGGAAAGATAAATTGTGCTATCCTAATGCATGGCAACACACAAATGTATCACATGGCAACACACAAATGTATCACATGGCAACACAAATGTATCACATGACAGCACACAAATGTATCACATGGCAGCACACTGATGTATCACATGGCAGCACACAAATGTATCACATGGCAGCACACAAATGTATCACATGGCAGCACACAAATGTATCACATGGCAGCACACAAATGTATCACATGGCAGCACACAAATGTATCACATGGCAGCACTCAAATGTATCACATGGCAGCACACAAATGTTATCACATGGCAGCACACAAATGTATCACATGGCTCACAACAAATGTATCACATGGCAGAACACACATGTATCACATAGCAGCTATTGCACTTACGACCTTCTTGCTTTCACACAACATTATTGTCGGTTGCTTTCCATTCAGGATGCTCCTCAGCAGCCCTTGAAAATAAACACATCTTATATTTCACTTTACAGGCCTATTTGTGTCTTAACACTTTTTTGTAGTTTCGATTATCGGTCTGTTAAAAAGGCAGTTTAATGCACCTCCACGTATCAGCATTCAGCATGGATGCAGCCATCCATCCATCTATCTCAGCGCCATTGAAACCAAGAATGTTTGTAATGAACTTTGTGAGGACACTGATACAATTTGAATTGATTTTTGCTGGCGGGTTGAATGTGTTCATGATGCGCCACCTTGTTTTCATTAAAAATTTTCAAAGGCACGAAGAAGTGGAAAGGCAGAGAAGAATATTTGTTTTTGGCTTTCTAACTTAATTTGCCGACTATGGTTCATTGAATTACCATAAAGCGTAGTCATGAATAAGGCGGTATCTACAGAGAAACAGTGTGTACTTTCGTAACCTTTCTTGTCAAATTTCTCCATGTGAAGTGTGATTTTCTTATTGGGTGCTACAGACATATGTGATTAGATGAAGATGTAATTTTAGCTACGTGTACATATGCCTATGAAGGCAAATCGAGTATAAAATTCGTAATGAATTTCATCAAGAAAACGTAAGAGAAATTCAAGGAGAGCAAAATTGCTGATGATGATTCAAGTCTGTGAGGGCAGTGTATCCAATCTACTGTCTGCACTGCCATTTTTCACCTCAAGTTAGCTAAGAAAAGGGGGTGTTCACATTTTGTTTGCAAGAATGTACTGGCCTTGTTCATCTTTCCCCACCAGAGGGAGCACTTTTAATGCATTTCCTCGTTGATGTTGTATTGACTATTCACTGTCCTAGTTTTGTAATTTCTCTGAGCATTTCCACGACATTTCACTATGTTGTTTTTAACATGCCAGAACAAATATGGAGAGCATGTCAAATTTGCAAAGGCATAATGACCTCTATTACTGAATCCATTCCGAGGCATTTAACGAGGCCAGGTAAGGCACGCCCCAGGCACCACAAGCGTTCACCATCACTTACTAGCTCATTTTTATGAAAAACCCCCATGTTTTTCAAGCCCAAGCTTTTAATTCAGCTTTTAATTTCGAACCTGCAGAATTTGAGGACCACTAAAACATTCGATAACCTTGTGCAGTATTTTCTTTTTCAAGGAATCTAGCACAGTGGGTGAATTTCTGTAGCAAATGTAAGCATTATTTGTTCAAAAATTGATAAGCTCATGCTGGCCCCTGTTCCGTATTGATCGTTAAGTGTATTCTATCCTTTGTATCACCAATATACTGCAGCTTTTGTCGGCGGGTGTTGGGAAACCCCAACATCTTTGCTACCTGCCTCTGGCCTTGTGTTCCCAACTGTGCCGTACTGTTTTACGCATCTTGGCAATCCAAATAACACCACATTTTGCCACCCCTACAACACCGACTGGCTCCTATCCCTAGGTTACTGAACTGCCTTCAAACCCTGTGGCTGTACTTTTCCCTCAACACACCAATTTCTCTCTCTGGGCTCAGCATTTTCTGACTTATTCTTGTAGATAAAAGAGTCGATTGTGTGGAAGGCCTTTGTGATGCTTAATCACATTTCCTTTTGTGGAGTAAAAATTATTTCTCTAACAGCTTCTTTGAATTTGAAATTCAAATCAGATTTGACTTTCAATTGTTTCACAACAAAAAAGCAAATAGAGGCCTTCAGATGTCTTATTGTGTTAGACTATCACATGTATTTGATAAGATTTCTTCAGAAATTGAGAATGTGGGTCGTAGGAAAATTGAGAATGGCTGTGAGTGAAACCTACTGGGAGTCACTGGAATCATGGAGCCCTACTTCTCCAGGCTCTGTGCTCAAATTGACTGTTATGGCAGGACTATGTCTGAGGGTGTGCTCTTCTTTATTCCAGCACCTCTCTAAGCTCTATAGATATTATTCAGTGGGTAGTAATTGTATTGTGTTAAAAATAGTTCAAAAGTATGCCCTCAAAAGTAGTTCACAGGTATTACCTTATAATAGTTGAAATCAGGGCTTCAATTTGATCAAATGAAATGTTGGAGTACTGCTGGTAGTTTGAAAATATGAGAGCAAATTTGATGGTGAACTGCAGATGGAAGTCATGGGCACACGAGTAGCATGTCAGCAACCAGTGTATGCCTTGGGATCGAGGATACATTTTATTTTGGTGTCATGTTTAATTCATTACTTAGAAAGACCAAATTCTGATACCCAAATCTGTACCTCTAACTATACCCTTAATATTTAAGTTCACCTCATCAGTTGTGATGCACCATACCTCGATCAAATAAATTGTCACATCGAATGGGTGTATTTTAAGGCTGGGAGAATGCATCCTTGTGATGTGAGGGGGTTTAAATTTTGCCTGACTGTGAGTGTGAGGTAAAAAATGCATTTTGTAACTGACAGGAGGTAGGAGGTCCTTTTTGACCACAGAGTACAAGTATACCTTTAAATATTATATTTATTTTCTACTGGAAGACTTAAATATGTGTTGGGGCATGCAGGGACAAGATCTCTGACTGCTATTTGGGCCAGTTACTCTGCTCATCATTCTGTCCTCTTTCATTTTGTCTTCAAATTTTAGAATTAGGTCTTCCTAAGGTTAGGCTTTAGGGTTAGGGTTAAAATTAGGGTTAGAACTTACTTTTGAAATGAACGGACAAAACCAGTGGCGGCACCAGACTTCATTTTCGGGAGGTGAGCAAATGGGGGAAAAAGTGAAATTTTTGGGGGGAAAATTTCCAAATTGCGTCCCAAAATCGCTTATATTTGCCCAAATTTGGTGATTTTGGACCCAAAATTGCTGTTTTTTGTCGAACCCGGGGGGGGGGGGGGGGGGGGGGGGGGGGGAGAAATAGGGGGAAATGCCGAAATTGGTCATGATGATGAAGATACACCTTGGGCCTTCAACAGGGCACTGACTTTCTGTGTGTGAATAGTCAGTCTAGTGTTAGCCAATGAGTCGAAATTCAGTAACAATTGACCTGTTTTATTCTGGATAGAGATCCTTCCGGCAGTCTCTGCACGGACAATTTTGGAGTGAAATTGCTACTTCAGGCTGCCAATTAAAACAAATTGTTGAAACATTACTGTCTGTATGTTAGTTTACGACAGGCTAGCCCAGTGTGACCTATCATTGCACTATCTCTGCTAACAATGGCAATGTATCATTGTCAAACCATCGCAGCTCTGCTCAAATTAAACAACAGTTAAATTTCTAACCAGCAGTCAGTGATTCATTGTTCATATTGCGATAAATCACAGGACTGGTACGATATGTGGCATTGACCAATAGTGTTCTAAAGTGGTATAAAATTTGTGAGTTTGCCTAAGGCTTGAGTTGTTATTATCTTCTTAATGATTATTTTGCGTAAAGGATATTGGAAATTACATCAGTGTATCTTAAATATTAAGTTATAATTTGGAACAGTCAGATTATTTTAATACAAAACATATCAATGTATTATCTAGGTTATCGTCCTGGCTTGCACAGGCAACGTGACGTCACACCGATTTGTTTTTATTCAATGTAGATATTGTCAGGACAGCTTAAAATAACACAAAAGAAAATGTTATGACCAAACTCTAATTAATATGCCTCCATTGACGATTCAAGTATGGTATTTGATATTTCTGTATCAAGTTTTCTTTCAATTGGTAATATTTTTCATTTGATATATTTCTCTGAAAACAGCCATTGAGGGATAGAAAGTGGAGTGGACAAATAAAAAGCACTTTGCTTAATGCATTTCTTACAAATCTATTAATAGAACCATTTTTTTTGTTTCATTTGACCTAAATTGTGACATTAATTTTAAATAGGCAGGCAGGAAAAGCAGCACTGCCATTAATTTCTTTATAGGAACACATCACATTTCGGTGTGTATTTTTGTATTCTTTGATCACTCGCAAATGTCATAAATCACAAATTTGAGTGAAAGCTAAAATGTGTTGTGCAATTGTGTAATATGACAGTTAATTCCCCGTGTTTCCGTTACACATGTCTTGTGTCATTTACTCTGTTCACAGATATGCCGCTAATTGACAAGGCCCCTCATAGTCTGAAAGACATGATTTTTTAATGACTAAAATCAACCGTTTGAAAAGCGATTTGCATTTCATACCGCCAACACACTGAAAATGAGTGCCGTTTCATTGTGATGTAATCTTGACATTTGAGGAAGACTTTGTTACATTTGTATCGAATTATCTCTTCTTTTTCATATCCTGTCTCCTGTGATTTTCTGCTTGTGTTGCTATGGAAATGCATATACCTCAACCTAATCTACCAGGTAAGAGAAAACTTCCAAACTTGAAAGTAAAATAAACCAGGGTATCATTCTGTGCAACTGATGTCCCAAATTTTAATAAGAGAACCTAAAAACCCCTAATATAAGGCCTCCGTTGTCACAAAGGAATCAGTCATCCTTGATTTTGCCCCTTCAGGGCCCTACACCTTGTAAAAAGGCTTTTTACATCAGTCATATGAGATCTTTGTGTTTTACCGAAAAGGCAAGTATACATTACACTTGATGGTTTTCCATTTAGTAACTTGACTTTACACCTTTTGATGTTGGCGTAACAATCTGATAAGTATGGCGAGCTGTCATACCTGGTGTCTAGCAAGAATCAACCTTTTGCTTTTAATGTTTCAAAGGTTATGTGTAGTTTACTCGCTTGATGTAGACATCAAAGTTAATGCCTGAGATGTGTAAGGTGGTTTTTAACCGAAATGTATAGGCTCTACTATTTCAGGTTTGGATATTAGATCATAAACCCTTAGGATATTTAGAATTGAAAGAGCCTGAAATGCACAAAACATCAGATTCTGTTCCCATGTTTTTCTCAATCTTCTAAAGGGCACTGAACTTATTCACTCGCATTATGCTTTCAAATCCTACACATCCACTCTTTTTTCTCTTGTAAAGAGGTTGACATTTTATGAATCCTAACTGGCTTGCCCTGAGCTGCACCCCCAGTTGAGAAAGTTGTCTTGTTTTGGCACATAGAGGAAAATTAAAAGCAAACAGCCTGCCCTCTAAATTAAAAAGCTAAAATTAATGTGGTATTTGATTTAATTTTGTGTGTAAGGATTGATAAAGGTCATGAGAATATCTGTAGTTTTGAATTTTGTATTTTAGTTCATGGGAAATTGTCAAATTTCAGGGTGGGATAGATTTAGGGGAGGAGATGGTGCGGGGTTATTATGCAAAATGCTTTACTTCGTCCTCCATAATAAAAAACGCACCTGGTCCTCATCAGAATTCACTCTAATTATGAGAAGAGCGGAAATTGAATGATTGAATTTGGTGATTGTGCAAATAAAATGGCACAAGATTGATGGTTTTGATTGGTGGATCTATCCCACGATCCGTTACAGGCTTTGAAAAGCGACTATAATGCCAACGCCAATTCATCTTGTGAATGTCACTAGGGTTAAATGTGACAAAAACTTAACACATCATAATGCGTGCTATCGTGGGCCAATCTCATCAAGAGCTTGTCAAAAAAAGAAAGGGAGAGAAAGAAAGAAAAAAATGGATGGATGTAGACTACACAGTATTATTGTTAACTGAAAATAACAACAAAATGAATTCATTCGTTGATTGACAATTTGAATATGTGTGGTAAAAACAAATGTATTCTGATATATTTTGTCTTGGAATTTTTACCGTTAAAAAGAGTTAGTAAATCACTCGGTGATCATAATAAAAGCCGTTTAATTTGTGAACTAGGCACGCCGAGCTAGTGATACTATCGGGAGTAAGTTGGTATCGGTAGTGACATTAACCAATGTAACTCACACTCCCCTTTACCCTTCCTAATGTGACATTGTCAGCTTGAATTTCCTCCTAACCACCGAGAAGGAAAAACACAAAATGTTGCATTACATGTATTTACAACAAATGTTACATAGCGACTGTTCGGCTTATAATGCTGTGAAATAGTACAATCTTGTATGTTCGTTACTAAATTAGGGCATTCCATCACCTCAGCCGAAGCAAATGATGCATTAGCTTGATTTCGGCATGCATAGTAAAGCGAGCTAAAATGCTGTCATAATTCTGAAGTGAAGGTTGTCGATAAATAAATGATGCACGTTGATGTTGTGCACTCTGCTAGCAGGTTTTCACTTCCCGTCATTATGGAACGGCGAAGATGGTATGTTGTGTATTGAGTTATTTATAGTCAGCTTTGATCTAAGTATGAAGTAGGTTGATTGTCATATTTTCCATAGTATTAATTTACTCCGAAGGTGAGAATAACTTGGAAATAATACTTGGGGCGTGTGGCAAATTGGAAAAACAATAAGGAAAATAACCTCCTCTCTATTTTGGATGGGGTGACTGCACTTAGGAAGAGAAATTTCAGGTCTGGTTAGGGGTACCGTTTCAATCTTTAGGGTAGGTCCAGCCAAAACCTTAAAGCGATGTCAACACCTTGCATTGTAAAAATGCATATTGCGGAAAGTAGCAACTGAAATCACAAGCATATTAAGTTGGCTTAACAGAATAAAGCTAGAAATGTTGTTGAATTCATAGTGGTTAGGGAAGGTGGTCAGGTAAACCTGCTCAGGTTACGGAAACACCCGGTGAGTTTCAATCTCAGGGGTGGGGTAGATCCATAGAGAGAGAGTAATAAAAGGCAAGAGGTTGGACGGCCATCTTGAATCAGCGAGCTCACTGGCAGATGCTTAGATGTTTACCGCCCAAGCCCATTATACCCAAAACTTACAGCACGGAAAAATGCACTTTCTCGTTGATTTTGCCAGGCGACCCTCGCTTATAAAATGATCCTTACATATCCAAGAACATCGTCAGGCATGTGGTTGCTCAGAAAGTTTACCATTGCCAAGACCAGGCACAATGTTTTTTGCAGATTTCCAAAATGGCTTCCAAAATAGCATGGGCTATAGCATGTTCGTTGTTGCTAAGACGAGTGGATGTATTTAACACAGTAGTATTGCACAGTTACAATATTTTAATTAGTATGGAACTTTGACCTCGGTAAGTGCAAAAACAGTGTCCGCCTGCTTGTTCGTTTGTATTACTGGTAATCAGGGAAAATAAGCGTTTTCGTGCCCATTCTAAAGAATTAACCGGGAACAGTCCAGAGGCCTTGGGTAGATCTTGCCTGTCAAATTATTAGTTTATTAAACAAAATATATCGATTTGGGATCACTCACATATTTTTTTAAAAACAACATTTTCTATCTCTGAGACATTTTTATTTTTACTTTTCTCAGTAAATCAAAAAAAAAATGAAATGTGGTAAAAGTGGCTTCAAAATCAAAAGCATGTAGCCTACTGGAAACAAACTTGTTTTTTATTTTTTAGGCCTAATAAGAGTTTAACGATATATTGTGCATTGGCTAAAAAAAATCTACTTCCAAACTTCTCTCCATGATTCAGCGCTTCCTACCTAAAGAGGCTTCCCCTAGGAACTATGTCATGGTATCTGCATCACCATAACCCCGGATCAAATCTGTATAGATCTCAAAAGGTGTCGGCATCCTCACACTTGAAATGAATTACAGTAACATGAAAGTCATTACCAATTATCACACATGGATTTCTTGCATTATCAGCCACATGTGAACTGGTAATGAGTCCCCAGCCCCAAACACCAAAACCAGGGACTTGTACTTTTCCTGTCAAGGTCAAGAGTGAGGAGGAAACTGTCATCTCGAGATTGAATTGCTTGCAAGTGGAATGGCTGCCTTGTGTCAAATTGGTAATTTTTATTGCATATTTAGGTAACAGTGAAATGAGTATTTTTGAGCATTTATAGCATTCAGGATACGGGGAATGAGGCTATACATGTTGCCATAGTGATACATGGCTCATGAGCTTGGTTTGAAAGTGAGAGATCAAATAAAAAGTTTTGTTTTTGGTATTTATAGGTTTGTAAGGGAGGTCTGTATCAATATTTTTGTTTGGTTTTCTAAAATGTATCAACACTTCACTGTAATATCCATGCAGACCCTTCATAAGTGTTGAAACTATGTAACAAATTCTACAATCCTGGACACATGCCACAATTTTATAGGAATGCGTCGCACAGAAAAAATGTGACACATACTTGCATCGTGACATGCCCCATGTATAGCGGGCTTCTGGAAACTAGTGCGCAATGAGTACGGGTGCAGCAACTGGGAGTTCTTCACTGTTTAACAATGCGCGCTCTCGTACTAATGGAATAGGAGTTGTTGAATACAGTATAAGGATGATGAAATGCATCGTGGGATTGGTTTCAGTTATACCTCTGGCCAACATGGCTTATAGGCAACAAAATGGTCACTCAGACAACATTGATGCCAGACCGTTCATATCGATTTTCAACAAGGCAGCCACTAGCAGTTGAACAATTTAGTTGTAACTAAGGGAAATAAAAGAAGCAAATTGCACCAATTTGTACTTCGTCATGCGTGCCCATCATAGCACATTGCCAAAATGCCTGGGTATTTCAATTTCCATAAAAATTTATTAGCCAGTAAGAAGAATCTCATCCAGTGGGATAATTACCCAGATTTGAAATTGTTATAAGTGTGCTGTCAAGGACACAGAAATATTTTTTGGTATTTTTGGTTTGACAGACAGATACATTCATGTTCAGTGTGTGTGTGTGTGTGCGTGTGTGTATGTGCACGCACGTGTGTGCATGTGCATGCGTGCATGAATTTGTGCACGCACATGGTTTAGTTATGGTATATTGGTCATGAATTGATTATGTTTTGACAGGCATTTGATTACTGTCTTCTTATGTTCATTCTTAAACTTAAAAGTTAATTAAAACATGATAAAGATGTGTATCTTTAGATATTGTTTTGAGAATTGTTCCCAAAATTTTCAAAATTAGAGTCATAAAATTTGATCATTTGGTGTCAATAACCTTGCTGTATTTTAGCTGGTATTAATTTAGGGGAAAAAGTAGAAGGTAGAACCAAATTGGTCTTAAAAACCTGGTATGACAATTAAAGATTGTATCAATTATCAGTGTTAATAGCTATCAAAACAGCTGAAGAACTCAAATCTTAATTACTCCTTTGCTTGGTTGCACTCAAATAGAATGAGCATTTCTAATGTCCGATAACTTGAAATCTAAGCAATTGTTGCTTCAATCCCAAAATAATAGAATGGGTTTGAAAGGGATGAATACCCCATAGTTCTGGGCCAAGGTTTTGCTCAAGTCGATCATTGAAAAAAAATTAATCCACTGATATCACTTCTTCATGATGAATGATGTGAAGGCTGAGATCACTGTAAGTTTGATGAGTTACCAATTGAATGAACATAAAAGCTGCCGAAATCGAGTGTTAAAGGCACTATCAGTGATTTGCTAAAACAGAAAGTAAAAAAAATTATCAAAAATCAGATTTCTGCATGTCTGTAACAAGTATAGGTATCCTAGAGCATACCCTACAAATGATAGGACCAGAAGCACCCTAATAAGGACAAAATCAGGTATTTTAGTCATCAGTGTCCATATGGGCACTTACTACGCGTAATTGAATGGAGAATCGTATCTTGGAACACTGCCGTATTCTTCCTTTTCTATCAATTCTTCAGTTGGAAAAAGTAATGAGAATTCTACAGGCTTATCCTTCACATTTAAGCTATTCCTACAAATTGCAAATTTATATTTTTACTCTTTCGGATAAATCACTGATAGTGTCTTTAAATCTGCACCCGATCACTGCTTTTGATTTTCCGCATGGGAATCTTCGCGTTCTTTGGTGTAACAAGTTGTTGTTATGCAAAGCTAACGAGGCTCCTCGAGAGTTTCAAGTTATTTCTTCAAATTTAAACACCTGCTGCCACCGTAGGCAGTTAAATGAAATTGTGCTGCTCTAGGCAAACTATGAAAGCTTTTTCAGTTTGATCAGATGGTAGTTTGATCAATTTTTCTTACTTCTGAAGTGCTGGTTTAAAATTCCCGATACATCATCATTTGTTTCACACCAACCTACTTCCCGGTAATTTTGTTTCTTTTTAACGTGTGCGGTTCACGGTTGGGAAGTAGACCGGGTTACCGGTCATTAGGTGGTGACACCCCGTGCTTTCAGATGTTGTGATTACCGATCAGTGAAATCTGGAAAATCTAGGTTGTTTCTGTTTGATATTCTAGAACACGAATATGGTAATGTGCTGGTGATTTACTCATACTGTTACTACTTAGGGTATATCCCATGATCATTAAAGCTATTGCTCTGGTCACGATAGATGTTGAGTTAGCTGTTGTACCGAGTCGCAGTTTTCGGGGATATCTGCGGTGATTGACATTTATCTGAGTGCCGATGCGTTTTAAGTATTTGCGCTTTCATTCGTGGTGCAGGCTTGGCCCGTCAGTCACACACTCTTCAGTTTTTTAGTCAAATAAGGTAAAAATGCCATTAAATATCATGCACATATTGAACTTAAACAACTCCGCCATACCACTTCACCTTGTATATATTATCGCAAAGGTGTGCTTTGGGGAATTCCACAAAAACGGCATAAGTGAGGCTGAAAGTTGTCCTTTACCAAGCAAAAACAACAAGCAGGGTTTCACGGAAGCTTTGCAAGTCTGCAACATGATCCCCCGTGCTTTCCCTACTTACATTATCGCAGCTCGCGCATGACTCGGGAATTAGTAAACTCCCATTTGATTATGTCGTATTCGAAAAGTCATTGTCATGCCTTTGCAGCACAGTTTGCTCATGTTTATTGCAAAAGGCTTTGTCAAGTGGTAGCAATGTTGTCCCGCGATATCTTATGAAAACTAGCCAACTTCTTGATATGGTAAATTCCAATCCATTTTGCAGTAGAGTACGGCCCATAACCAATACGCGCTCTCTTAAAGCACTAGAGAAGCAATAACCAGAACCACAGTAAGTGTGACATATTCAGATAGGCGTATTGCTCCAAATGTTTATAGCTTATTTTGCATGTACGTGCTTCGCCGGTTCCTGTGGTTAGTCTGATATTACACTTGAAAGTATTGAAGTCACTGCAAATGAAAAAAGAGTGATATCAATACAAGAATAATTGCTGCTATGCAGAGATTTCAATTTGAAAATATTCATTGATGGTGGGATGAGCGGCATCGAATGTTTCTCAAAATTGGCTGTTGTTTTTCCTCAAGGAGTTTCGGGTTTTAAAAAAATGAGTAAAAGCTTTAACGGCATCTGCTCTGAGGTTTTTTTGCGAGAATATACCTGTTCAATCGTCATTCTCTGTGGGAGATAACAAATGACAGCCATGTTGAATTTTGCCTTTATTTAGACTTTAATTAACCTGCCGGATGGAAAATTATACTTGCTAACATCCACCAGTTGAAGACTATCATCCTCAGATGCACTAAGAAAGCAAGTTTTAAACTTTCAAATATACCACCATAACTAATTCAGAAGCTTTCCAAGTTAAACTGTAAAGAATGCGACCCATTCACACACATTTTGAAGTTTTCATAATTGCTATCACATATAATTGTGCGAGGTGGAATGTAATCCACAGCTTCAACCGAATGGATTTTTTCTACAGAGACAATTTTACTACTCGCTGGTGATCCAACTTTAAATCGTATTTGACCAACTGACTGTAGATGTACAATAGTAGTAGTGCAGCAGACACTACCTGTCGGGCCGAGTGAGTCACACAGGTTTCTCCCCGTGGGAGGGGGTTCATTCATCTACAACTAGTCTCAGCAATGTCCCCCTAGGCCCCTAGCTTGCTGGCTCAGCTTTTTTGTGCAATACTAAGCTAACACACCCAGGTGATTTGGTGGTATAAACAGGCTATTTGGCTCCCCCTAGCCTAATGCCCTCATCAGCATCGCTAAGTGCATTATTAGGAGGCTTTGATTGGGTGCCGTTAGATGGAAGCAACTGGTTCGTTCTTAACGCTCCAAAAAATATTGCAGGAAACGAATGGTGTAATCGGGCATACCGGAAGAACTGCTAGGGATAAAAAGGCGGCACAAGCTTGTGTGCGTAATCATTTGTGTTTGAGTTGCATTGATTTGGAGTTCTGTTGAATCAAATTCTTCTTGTTGGTGCTCATTAAATACATTTCATGTACGTGCATTATGTTTAGCAATACAAGTTCCATGTGTTAAAAAATAGTGTCTGGAATAGTGGTATGTTATTCATCTGGGTACACTTCCGAGCAACAATACATCATGCTGTGCTTTTAACCCTTTGTTATCTGAAGATGACTATAGTAAAATATTTCATTTACCCCTCCCCCATATTTCAAAATTATGCATTCTTATGACTATATTTGGTATCAGCATGAAAAATGCATTCAAATGAGTACAAACAAGCCTAGTCTTAGGTTAGTGGCATTTGAGATGGCTTCTGAAATGACTGGGGGGCCATCTCAAAAGCCACTGATGTATGTGTTTATAACAGAATCTACCACAGTTGAAAGGGTTAATCCAAGGGCCTATGTAGTCATTAGTATTTGATAAAAGCAATCTTATATTACCATTTGGTTGTAAAATTTGAAAGCTTGTTTTAGCTAAGGCCTGTTCATCATCCCACCATGTCTAGTTAATGTAAATATTGCGTGCCACATGTAAATCCATTTTGACAACATGAAAAGAAGTGTTGTAGCTCAACATTAGTTTGTTAAAGGTATATAGTCCGGTCTTTTCATGTCATGTTTTCCACCTCGCATGAAGGCATGTCAACAAAACTCTATATTTTGAGCTGAATTGTATAGCAGTATGATATTAAAAGCACCAATGTGTACCATAAAATAACCCATAGTAATAAGCATACTATGGTTAACCACATTTCAGGACATTTTTCTTATTCATGCCATTAAAAGAAGCATTAAATGAGGGTTATGAAAAAATGTGAGCTTTCTTCTGATACAACAATCTCAACTTTGATGAGGTGAATTGGGGTATGAGACTCGACTGCCAGTCAGGTCACCCACCTTTAAATTGAATTAGAAACATGAAAAGTTTGTAGGATTTGTAATTTCACAGTGCTTCACAGTGCGTAATAATATACTTTGTTGTGTTTAAATGAAGTTTGAATATATTTTGCTGAAAAAATGGCATTGCATGAGGATGTTGCACCCCAGAGGTAACAAAGGAAATTGTGTGGATTGTAAGAGATGAGAGTGTAACATGTAGGACACAAATCATTCAAAATTGAGTTCTGGATAGTTTTCCCAGATACCATTTTCAGCTATCTTCAGTAGATAGCAACTTGAGCTATTGAAATTACACAAAAAGGTTGCTATATAGTTCATTAGAAATTAAGTCTTGTCACATTGTAATTTGCTATCATCAGTAGATAGCATGACTTAGTGACTTCAATGGGCAGCATTCTTGATACACAAAACCCTTCACAATTAAAAACATTACGTATTGTATAACTGGAAACAGATTTTTAGCCTTTTCGATTCTGCATGAGTTATAATGCATAAGGCAGTAGTTTAGAGGATGGCTTCCCAAATTATATGCCATATTTGGGAAGCCATTTAATAAACACTGAGCTAAGACTAGGCATTTTTGTGTGCTGACTTCAAATATGGTCATAGAAATGTATAATTTTGAATTTTTTGAATAAAATATGAAAAAGATTGTGTTCTGAATGAATTAGTCACCTGCAGAGCTCGGAGAATTAGTACGTCTAAAATTCAATACATAGTCGGTGGTTTTGGAAGAAAGTTACATAAAAATGAGGCCAGGACAGATTTTCTTTGAAGCATAAGCTTGCGGGTTTTAAGTTATTATGTTGGATTATAGTACAGGATGATGCCTGGGATTTCTTCTTACTCAATAAGTAGCCTTTCATCCATCCATATGTTGTTTACATCAACTTACAC